>OY856187.1:376660598-376786202 GCA_963693315.1 Diogma glabrata | reverse complement strand
TATATATCGACGTAGTTGAACCTCTAAAGACCACCAGCCGAGGGAATAAATACATTTGACCGACCGACCTTTGAAGATGACCTTACACGATACAAGGATTACTACGAAATGCGTGATCAAGAAACTCAAACTGTAGCTCGAGTGTTTTATGACGAAATTATATTAAGCTACCGAATTCCTAAAATTTTATTAACAGACCAAGGGTCAAATTTTACGAGTATGTTTAAGAAAATATGCAAATTCCTACGAAATAAAAAAATTCAAACCTCTTCCTATCACCCCCACGCAATGTGGGTTTTGGAATGGAGTCGTCGTCCTTTAGTAGACGAATATCTTATATGTTTCGTTCCATGCCCGCATAATAATTTTCCTCATATTGATTGCTTCTCCACTTTCACCATGTGAATGTCTCTTTGGGCTAAAAAAAAATGATCTGCTGTTTGACTATGCCTTTACGTGGTTACTAAATTAAATGGTGAGGTGAACTGCAGAATAAAAATAGGAAATTAACATAAGGTGGTCAAAAACAGACTGATATCGTACTACTAGCGTGTACGTACCATCAACACAAATATGTAAATGAAACTCTTTCCAAATTCTGATATCCGTCAGATATTTTAATATTATCAAAACCAATTAGATTCTATTTATAGCAATTATGTCGTAGCTCTTGCAATTCTGGATATTGTTAATATTATGATGAAACTAATTATGGGTAAAGACTACGAGATAAGCGACCTTAAACAAAATGGCACTCTTTTTGAGAGAATCAGAAACGAATCATTACAGATACATGGAAAGTTGTAATACAAATTAATATAGGAAACTTTAGCGACTCTTTTGAATTCATCGAATCATGCTACAAGCTTATTGAAACACTTTGACCAGCGGTAAACGATACGAGACTAGTAACATACTGTAAAAATCTTAAAACAAACCTTATAGAAGGTGATCTAAAATCAAAACCATATGAGCTAGAACATAATCTTAGGAGAACAAAATGTGAACTAATTAAGATGGGAGGAAGACTAACACAACCTTCGAGTTACTTAAAACTCAGAATAACGTTGCAAAATCTAAATATAATTTTTTTAAAACTAGAAACCACAAACTTACTAAATGAGACGGACGAATCTAGCAAATGTGGAAATTTTAAACCGTAAAAGAACGAACTTAAAAATACTATGTGGCAAGAGGTACAAAATTGCTTCTTTACAAAATATAATAAAATCCAAAAATGATAATGAGTTCTTAGAAATTGGGCATATCGAACAGATCATTAGCATTGAGCACGTTTATGTAAAGGTTGATATACCTTAGTAAAATTTATACACTACCAATAAAACTACAAGACGACACTTTTGCTTTATTGGAATTACAAGCTGACTATAGTATACATAGCTAGCAATTCACTCGGTACCGAATTCATGCTTCTAAAAGACAGGGACGTGATAAACTGTAAGAAATTACTCCTGAGCCTACAAAGAAATATAAACACATGAGGACAAACATTTCCCAAAATAAAAATCACTGGAATCCACTGCATCACTCAACCCTACCACAGTCCACAGCCCTGGCGTAAATCCATCACACTGTATAGTTCTTTTAACGATGAACAACGAATTTTTTACTGTCCCCACGGGGAGGAATGTAGTAAAACCAATTACGAAGTTTTCCTATAACAACTCCTAACATTTCAATACCTAAACAAACAATTTCAAAGTAGTTTCGAAGTAGTCCAATTTATTTTTTAAAAAAAGCTAAGCAAAATTTTAGTTTTTTTTATTATTTCATTAATTAGTTTTTCATTAAAAATTTGGGTTAATATATTAAAAATGGCATAACCATTTTTTTAAATACAGTAATCCCTCCGACTGCGCGGGTTTTAACTGCGCGATTTCCACTGCGCGAGATGATTTTTCAATACTAATTTTCGCACTGCGCGATTAAAATTTCACACTGCGCGACGTTTAAAATTTTTTTTTTAGAATATGTAGGTGAATTTCGTAAAATTAAAATGAAAAAAAAAATAAATTTCCCACATGGGTCATTCTTTTACAAATCGAACAGATTTGAACAAAATCTGACCGACGCATTTGTGATTTGGCTTTAAAAATTTTTACTGGTATGATATCGAAAAAAATATACGTGTTCGAGGATTTTTTTTTTTGGAAAATAGAGGCGATCTAAATTTCGTGATTTTTGGTTTGACGGCTTATTTTCAAAAATTCATTACTTCGGTTCTATTAATGATAGTAAGCTTTTGTTTTATTTTATTTTAAAGTTAAGAGATGGAATTTTAATAAAAAATATAGTCAATAAAAATTATGAGGAAATTCCTATTGTTATAAACAAATAAAATGTTAAAATCGATGTTTAGTGATTGCCCTACGTATTCTACGTTCAATTTTCAAGAAAAACGTGTGTTTAACTAAGGGAGAAATTAGTTTTACTGTTAGAAATATATTAATTTATTCAGCGAGGGACAACAAAAATTTATGGAATTTTTATCTTTCCGCGCTCGATAAATTGATTTATTTCTAATGCTACTCGTACACGAGAGAGCAAAATTGCAGATGTCAGAGAGAAAGTGTCTGACTTATTGCTAAACTGTTTACATAGAGATTTGTTAATAATTTTTGTAGATAACAATTTTTTTTTTAAGTTCATCTTTTAGCTTTAAAATAAAACAGACAAAAATGTCTATCATTACCAAAACCGAAGTTATGAATCTTTGAAAATAAGTCTTCAAGCCAAAAATCACGAAATCCTCGAAATTTAGAACCGCTCCATTTTGCAACCCAAAAAAATTCTCGAGCACGTATATCTTTCTTTTCTTGGGAAATGAGAATTTGGAAATTTTTCTATATAAAAGCCTTAAAATTTCAGCCAAATCAAATATGTGTCGGTCAGAAAGATGTTCGGTTTGTAAAAGAATGACCCATAGTAGCGATGTAGCAATTTACATTACATATTCAGTTTATTTTTAACTGTGTGGCTGGAACGTTCAATATAGATCAAATTCATTTTCAAGCCAGGAAGGTAGAATATTCTAAACAAATTCAGATTATTGATATAATTTTTCTAAATTTAAGTTGTTTTTTGAAATGTTATTTATGTTAATTTATCTGTTAACTTATGAAGTGTTTTCTTTTTTAAGAGTTGTTGAAGTAATACTTGTTTTTTAGGCTGTATATATTCATTTTGGTTTAATTATAACTTTAAATTAATTTTTTTTTTCAATTTTTTTCAAAATTTGGAACCGAACCCCCCATTTTCATACAAAATAGGGTTCACATTGCGCGGTTTTGTACTGCGCGCTGTTTTTCTGGAACGGAACTACCGCGCAGTCGGAGGGATTACTGTAAAATTAAAATAAATCTAAAATTCGCGAACAAGTAAATGAAAAAACAAAAACAAAAGTTTTAGTCAGTGGGTCAATTAATCAATAGCCAAAAAATTGGTATTCAGTCTAGCCACTAGCGGTCACAACAAAACGGGTTCCAGCGAATTGGTTTAGTCTTAAAAGTTTTTATACTAGGTTTTCCTTTAAACACATTTGTCTTGCTGCTCAAAACCCTGACATTGCTGCTGTGAATTTTATTCTGAAACTGTTATCGAGGGTATGCGAAAATTCATTACAAATAAATTAATAGTTCCTAAGTCTGACCGAGCAATGGTTTTCTTCTAAGTGTAAAAATGCAATTAGAATTAAAAAAAAGCCAACCTAAGTACATTAACGGAACCAACAAACCAACCTAAATACATTAACGGAAACTACTTTATCAATGCGATTTCGGAACAGTTTTATTTAATTTGGTTAAAACTACTTTTTTATTCGCCTACATATTAAAGTGTTGCTTTATTACTGTGGTTTGCGGCTTTAAAGTATCACTTTTCAACTATTTATTTTGTTGTCATAGCTACGTCCAAAAAAGTAAAAAGCATTTGTATTTGTTTAAATTCTAGGAAAAATAAATTTTTTTATCAAAGCAACCCTCAAATTCAAAATTTCATTATCCAATCAAAATAGTTGTTATCATTTGTTGTCATAGCTACACAATAATTTGGAAAAAATAATAAATATTTTGTCAAAGGTTACTTGTTCCACATATTTTTATTTTAAAATTAATGAAAATTTATAATTTTAATTTAGAATAAACAACTTTTCTTAAAATATTTTGCTTGCGGCGAATAAAAAATAGTATATGATGCACGGACGTAAGCTATTTTGGACTTAATGTGGGTGCAAATCTCGGCTAGCGCCTCGATTTGCAAACTCCACACCCGTCCAAAATCTTTAGCTTTACGTCCTAGCATCATAATGTACTATTAATAACATATTAAATCCACCATAGAGCAAATAAACGTTCTCACAACGTCACACGTCTTATCCAATAGGCACCATAGGCACTGTGCTTAGGGCCTACGAACTTTAAGGGGGCCTACGAAGAAAAAATAAAATATGTACATATGTATACAAAGAAAATAAAATAATTTTATTTCAATATTGTTATTAATTTTTAATTTAAAACACGATTTAAAAAAACTTTTATTAAAACTATAACTATTTCACTTTAAAAATCATAATAAGTAAATGACGTTTTGTTTGTTTACTAATTTTGAGAGATATACTCGTATAAATGTATTTTTGTACGAGTAAACCGTAAAATGCACTTTTACGATTCAAAAATTGTGCGTAACGCAGGCCTTTTTTCCTATAGAAATAACAATGCCTAAAATTGAAATAACAAACTAACTATTACTATTACCAAAACTATTACTGTTACAATTTTTTGCCCTAAAGCGTAAATATTTTTGACAACATCAAACGAGTTCTAAAGAACAAAATACATAGTGGCTATTTCCAAAAAAACATACGTATATATATATACAGACATATAGGTTTTGTGAAATTGTACTTTGAGAAAATTGTTCTAAGCATTTATTTGTTGGTTTGTAATTTTATATATATAATTAAAATTAAATAGTTTGAGAGAAATTTAGAAAAAAATAACAAACAAAAAATTATTTGAGCGTAATGATTATTCCAAATACATTTTACAAAACACAATAATATATATATATATATATATATATATATATATTATATATATATATATATATATATATATATATATATATATATATATATATATATATATATATATATATATATATATATATATATATATATATATATATATATATATATATATATATATATATATATATATATATATATATATATATATATATATATATATATATATATATATATATATATATATATATATATATATATATATATATATATATATATATATATATATATATATATATATACGATAGCTCAAATACAACTGAAAAACAAAATGTTTTAAATAAATTAACATAGAAATTTTAAAAAAAATTGGTTGCTATAGAAATTTAGGAAATAAATATGAAAAGCAAATCTACTTGGATTAAACAATTTTCTCAAAAAACATTGTACTATTTTGTGTATATATGTATTTTAATTTATGCAAATAATACAGAATCTTACTTGTACAAAAAATCTTGTATGCAATTCGGGTATAAAGTATCTTTTTTGTTTTTTGCTTTCCAGTGATAGTTGCTCTCGGCTAACGGCTCGAGTAACAATTTCACTCTCAAGCGGAAAAGACATACTTAATGCATAAATAGCTATTGTGTTATTTATTGTATTTTATGCTTTGCTCTAGCTAAAAATCTAGATTCAAAAATATGTTTCAGGGTAAAAATATATCAGTTTTTTTGGCCAAATAGAACATGTAATATCACAAAAAAATTGATATGAGCCAAACCTTGAAAATTAAACCTTGAATGATGTAAGTTTGAAAATTCGGACGCCGAGATCTGTTTGAATAATGCACATAGTTATTCACATGCGGGGCATTCTTTTACAAATTGAACAGATTTGGACAAAATCTGACCGACACATTTTTGATTTGGCTGAAATTTTTTAGGGGTTTTAAATCTCGAGCGGTTTTGAATTTCGAAAATTTCGTGATTTTTGGCTTGAAGACTTATTTTCAAAAATTAATAACTTCAGTTCTATTAAAGATAGAAATTTCTGTTATGTTTTATTTCAAAGTTAAAAGATGTTTTTTTGAAAATAAGTCTTTAAGCCAAAAATCACGAAATTCTCGAAATTTCAAGCCGCTCTAAATTCCAAAAAAAAGAAAAAAAATCCTGGAACACGTATATTTCTTTTTTCGATATAGAACCAGTAAAACGCTAAATCAAAAATGTGTTGGTCATATTTCGTCCTAATCTGTTCAGTATGTAAAAGAATGACCCATTTATGGAATTTCTTGTCGTCCCGCGCTCGATAGATTAATTTATTTCTAACAGTAAAAATATTTTCTCCATTAATAAAAAATACGATTTTTGTAGAAAATTAAACTTAGAATACGATGGTCATACTAAAAAAAAAACTCATTACGTGACTAAAATTAGTGACATTAAAATGACTAAAAATCGATTTTAACAATTTATTTGTTTATAACACTAAGAATTTGTTAATAATTTTTATTGATTTAATTTTTTTTTTTAAATTGCATCCTTTCAATTTAAAATAAATTAAAATAGAAGTTTCTATCTTAATAGAACCGAAGTCATTAATTTTTGAAAATAAGTCTTCAAGCAAAAAATTACGAAACTCTCGAAATTTAAAAAAGCTCTGATTACCAAAAAATAAAAAAAAATTCTGGAACATGTATATCCTTTTTTCATTATAAAACCCATAAGCCAATTTCAGCCAAATCCAAAATGTGCTGGTCAAAAAGGTGTTCGGTTTGTAAAAAATGCCCATATTCCTAAAATAAAACAAATTATGCAAACTTATATTTAACGGTGCTAAGCGCCTATCAACTATTCCAAGACAATTGAAAATTCAAATTGCAATGTTGAAAATCCAAATCCAAATTGTACTGTTCAGAAAATAATTCTGGTGTACTAATTTTTTTTTCGTAATATATATTGTAATGTGCCTAGGGCCTACGAAAGGTTTAAGACGGCTCTGGTCACAACTACAACACCACCACACATAATTTATAATCTAAATTTGTCAAACAACCTTTATACCTCAAATAATTCAAATATCTACAATTTAAGAAGACTTTTGTAAATGTGTAATCAATATGCATATAAGAAAATATTCCTTAATTTAAAACAATAATGATTCAGCTTTGTTTTAATATTTTTTTAAATTTTTGCGAAAAAAAAACTCAAAAAAAAACAAAAGAAATGTTTTTTAATATTTCTATGTGATATTTTTATATTTTTATGGAAGTTGTTGTAATTGAATGGTATACATTAGGTTTAATGCTAATTACATTGAGACCTCTTGAGCTAGAAAACTGAAAATCTCTGAGGTTATAGTTGAAAAGTTTATCTAAAAGCTAGTATAAGTTTAAGCAACATAAACTCAAAAATGAGGAAGGCATGGCCGTTTGCGTTTGTTTTTGTTCTAACAGCCCTGGTGTCTTAACCTCTAGACTTGATTTATTTTGTTTTTTAATTTTGGAAAGATTTATGTTCTAGTTAACGTGTGCATAAATTTTCAAAAGTGAGATTGGCCATTATCAGCAAAATCAAGGACAACAAAGTTTATTAAATTTTTAAAACAGCTGATTTTCCAGGAACCTGGAACGCCAAGGTTGTCATTTGAAAAAAAATGATAAAAATATGCTCAAATATTCAATATTGATAAATTTTATTAAAATATTATGATTCAAACGGAAGTTATAACGCCCTAGATTATTCTACTTTTTTGACTCTAGCCACTTAACCTGTACCCGGATATGGCCAGTTCGCAAACTTGTCCAAGAGATTTTTTGCCGCAACGTATACAGAAAAAATGTTTGTTGTAGGTCAAGAAATGCGATCGTGAGAGTGCCGGTAAATTCCGTTATAACTCATATCGTTATCTATATATATATAATATATACATACTAGCGGGACCCGGCGTGCTTTGCTACGCCTATAAATAAAGTTTATGTGTATACATTTTGTTGACGTAGCAATAATTTCAAAGAGTAGTAATGAGAAATGGTTTTCTATTTTTTTTTTTTATATGAATGTAAAAGGATCAGCACTCTAGTTGATCAGTAAAATATAAAAAAATAGTATTATATATAAAACAAAGAATATATAAAAAATACGCGATTATATAAGTTTTCAGGTGTGTATTCTATTTAGAACATTATACGGAACAAAAATCGATTCACAAATTTTCACAGTGCTCATGCGGTTTAATATACGCTTTCTTTACCGGTAGGTTACTAAAAACGTTGCAAAAAATTTTGATCGGTATATGATTTTATGGTCAGCAAGTGCAGTAAGAATAGCGACAATACATTCGATGAAGGTATAGAAGAAGTGATGCAAAAAAGGAATAAAAGAAGTGATGCAAAAAAAATCAAAATTATTTGGAAGTTTTTGTATATGAATTCATAGGATTTGAATTCATAAGATGAGAAATATTTCTATTTAGTCAACATTTTAAGTTATTTTAAAGTCATTATTATTGAATGTTGCAAATCAATGCGAAACTAATATCTTACACACGGTCAATATATTGGCATATATGTTCCATATATGGACAACATTAATGGAATATTAATTTTTAAGCGAATTTGTGAGTAATTATTGCTCAAAGTAATTATTAAAAGTATTATTCCCGATAATAAGTAATTATTGTCGGGATTGAACTCACGCTCACCAGAGACATCATAGTTCAAAGCCATCTTACAGACTCAGCCACAGTGGATGAAACAACAACGAAACATATTTCAATTTTCATGTTCAGATAATTTCTAAATTGAAACTTCATTATCGCATATTTATTTAAATTGAATTCTTCATCTGTGATTATACAATTGTAAATTGTATTTGTTCCCGACACGAAACACACAAAAACTGTTTTAAAGAAGTTTTTCTGAGAGAAAATAAAAAATGCTTTAAAATTGCAAAACTCATGTGAATTAAAATAATTACTTTAGCTTAATCACTCTAAAAATCTCTAAAAACTATTTATTTTACACCAAATAGTGTAAACCTTTTGTTTATTTAACATTATAACCCGTCGCATATTGTCGGTATCTCATAAGAAAGAAAATTCAAGAAAACTCGTCTTGAGTTGTTGATGGTCATTGCAAAAGCGAGTCGCATTCGAAACTAAACGTTTGAATTCAAATGCCATATCTGTTGCGATCATTGAAATACGTAGCAACAGTACATCTTCCACTTTGAATTTTCCATTCAAAATTGTAGCTTCAACGACATTGTTCATCATCTTTTTCACCTAAAATTTCCAAAAAAATGTGCTATTTCAAAATATTTGACATATTATTTTAATAAAATATTATACATTCATTTTTCTATTTCATAAAATTATATTCAACGAAAAAAAACATTGATCAAAGCAAGCTACGCGCATAAACCGATATTTAAAAAAAACCAATTAAAATAATTATCACCAATCAATCACCAATGAAAAAATAATACACGACAATTGGAAAAAGCAAGCGTTGTGTATTTGGAAGACTTTAACATTAAAACCAATTTTTTAAATACAAATACGGCACCATCTATTGGCTAACCCAAATTTATGAGGCGTATATAACACTATCTATATATTGGTCAATAAAAAAAATTTGACATGAAATTGGAGAGTTGACGTTAATTTTAACTTAACCGTAACTTAAGACTCTGTACAAAATTTTGATTTAAGGTTGGTAAGAAATTAGGTATTCTTTGACGTTTGATTTGATATTAATTTTGGTTTTGTAATCAATTTTATAAATCAATCAATGCTTTAAAAGTAACAAACTGATTTCACAATCAAAATTTAAAATAATAAATTTCGAAATAAACATTTGATACAAAATTTAAAAATAAAAAAATTTATTTTCATATTAATTTCATGCTAATATTTGGCTTTAATTAAAGTCGCTCTTTTTATATCTTTTGCATTTTTTAATAAATAAAATTTTATTTTTATGGACACTTGCAATTAAATATTAGTTTTCTTCAGTTTTTATATTAAACGTCAAAAAATCCTTAAGATAGAATGAAATGAACTTTACGTTAAGTTAACGTTAAGTTTACGTACCGACTATAAATGTTCTAGTGCATTTTCATGCATTTGTACTTTACGTTAAGTTAAAGTTACCGACTATAAATCAAGCATAAAGGTTGTAAAATAAACTTTGCTAGTTTTTCATCCAGTTTTGATGACAATTTTTTTACCTCTAATCGTTCTATTTTAATTAGCAATACGTATAAGAGTATTTTTCAATTTGATAATGATTTTTGTAAATTAACATTGAAGACCAATGAAAAATTTAAAAAAATAAAAAAATAAATTTAAATTATTGTTTTCTTTATTTTTACTCTTATTTTTATTCAAACTTTATAAAAACCAATACACTAATTTTTTACAGATTTCGATACTTTATAGCACTACTATAATTAATATATAACCTCCACAAAATTGTTAATAATCTTTGGTAACGTATTTGACATAGCATAATATGCTTTTCGTTTATTATCAAATATAAAACAAAACTTTTTTACTAAGGCTGTATTCTAAACGACGACTTATTTGAAACTTATTTATGTAGACTTACTTATTTACCGCCATTTTAAATAAGTATTTAAAAGCTATTCTAAATGATTTAGCTTTCTTATTTTGACAGCAACAAGAAGCAAATTCGAAAATAAATTTAATTAGAACGATTTATTTAATTTGATCAATTAAAGAGTTTACAAAACTTCTTTTTTTTTCATTTTAAATTAGTAGATTATTTTATTAGGGATCGAAAAAGAAATTTTATTGCTTAAAACCATTTTGTAAACAAACATAAAAATATTTGACACTGTCATATCGAATTAGATTTTTCTATGAAAAAAAAATTTCAAATAAGTCACCTATTTAGGTTACTTATTCAAATAAGTAAGTCTCCACAAATAAGTTTCAAATAAGTTTTGGTTTAGAAAACAGCCTAAAACAAATTTGATAGTCTCATAATGGCCTTATACGAAGTTAAGGCGCGCTATACACCTGAGCTAAACTATAAAAAAAGCGAACTATGTTTTTAAAAAATAATGTATATAACGTCATTATAGAAAAAAACATTACCGAAACAAAATATTTAAAAAAGAAAAGAAAAACGGAAACATTACATTTTTTTGAAAAAGCTTTATTCGCATTAAAACATTACTTTTTTAAAAACATAGTTCGCATATTTCGCATAGTTTAGCTCAGGTGTATAGCACGCCTGAAGTTTACCATCAATTGAATAAATTGATTTACGCTGCCATCTGAAAGTTGGCATATGAACAATCCATATTTAACATTTAATATACAATTAAAAAATATTTAGGTATTTAATCAAAATAATGGACCATCATACACACATTGTACAAAATTTCATTAAGATTGGTTACGTTGTTACGGAGTTCATCGCGGACAAACATCGTGACACGTGATTTTTATATATATAAGAGATTATTCTTAAGTCGCTCAAACATGAAAATTGCCAAAATTTCCGATACAAACTTGTATGAAAAATTTAACCTATTTTCGTATTTCTTTTACGGACAGAAGAAAATAAAGTATTTTATATATTATGCTCAATATTGTCAGTAATTGTCAGTAATAGTTCATAAAGAAACTTAAATTATTTAATTGTAGTATAATGAGAAATTTCATAGATAATTTTTAAAATTATTCAAGTTGTGTTTTGAATGAAATCCCATATAAATTTATTGAATTTATTCTTTTTTTCCCCTTTTGCAGCGCCAAAAGAAATTTAAATTATTTAATTGTAGCAAAATGAGAAATTTCATAGATAATTTTTAAAATTATTCAAGTTGTGTTTTGTATGAAATCCCATATAAATTTTATTGAATTTCGTTTCTTTTCCCCCTTTTGTAGTGCCATTGCAGCAAATACCGGAACAAAATAATCGCTCAATAACATATGATAGTCTATATGGGCCCTACATGGATGATTAAAAAGTCGATAAAGCAGGTTTGACAGTAAATTAATTAATTTACGCCGCCATCTGAAAGTTTGCTTATGAACTATCCATATTTAACATTTAATTCGCAATTAAAAAATATTTAGGCGTTCAATCAAAATAAAAACTATCCTATCTCTCAAGTTGGACCATTATACACACACTGAACACAATTTTATTAAGATTGTTTACGTTGTTGCGGAGTTTATCGCGGACAAACATCGTGACATGTGATTTTTATATATATATACATATATATATATATATATATATATATGGGACGTTCTTTGTCAAACGTAACAACGCTCTACCCAAAATGCCGTTTGATAAATTTTACCGAATTCGGACTTACAATCATAGTTTTAGAATCTGCTATCTGGTTCCGTTGGGCGGTTTTTGAAATTTAAAAATGGCGGCTCACAATTGCGGCTAGAAATCCAAGAAAATTCGAGTCTTCAGTTAAAAATGTTCGTGCAAAAAATTTTGCATCCAACATCATTGTTTTTGTGTCTCAAATTGTTGGCAAAGGATGGTTCTAAAAATTTGATATGATAAGCTGGTGAAATTCAACATGGTGGATTCAAGATAGCGGATCAAAAACTGATATAGCTGAGAGGGTGATAACAATCAAATATTTTCCTCCAAACATTGCACAAAATGGGTTTGGGCGGGGTTTATGGGGTCGCTGATTACGAATCCGTATGTAGAATTTTGGAATTCAAAATGGCGGATCTAAGATGGCGGACACAATTTTAAAAAATCAGGCGTTTTATACCAAATTTAGTATATAGGGGGTTTTTGAGGTTGCTGAATACGATTTTAATGTCAGATTTCTAAAACTTTACATTTTAAGATGGCGGATCTAAGATGGCGGACCAAATTTTAAAAAAATTACCGTTTTACACCAAATTTAGTGTATATGGGGGGTTTTTGAGGTTGCTGAATACGATTTTAATGTCAGATTTCTAAAACTCTACATTTTAAGATGATAGTTATTTAATATATAAAAGTTATTAATAGCTATATAATAGTTATTTAAGTATTAAGGCCAGTAAGAGTGTTTTACCGATTGAGGATATATGTTTTAAGATCAAGACGAAGTCAAGATCTCTAATATATCCGAAATCGGTGATACTCTTAATGCCCAAAATTCTTATTATATTTTTCGCGCAAACAATAAAAATTTTTTAAATAATAAAATTCATTTTTAAGTTAGAACAACAAAAAAACCTATAGAATTATGATGAAACGCAGAGCTACTATGTATTTTGAAATGGAATTTTAAAAAATTTTTTTTAAAACATTAAGTTTTAAAAAAAATTTTCTTAAAATTTCATTTCAAAATAGTAAGCTCTGCGTTTCATCATAACTCTATAGGTTTTTTTGTTGCAAAACTAACTTTCATAGAATATTTTTCAAAATAAATTTCAATATTTTTAAAAGAATATTATTTAAAGTTGAAGCTAGTAAACTGCCCTATACATAATTATTTAAATAAAAATCGTTTTTATTCACACCGTGGGGTCTCCCTTACCGGTAAGTATTTACTTTCCGCAGGCATGGCTGGTAAGTAATTACTTACCGACCTGTGATTTGTAAACGAAACTTACTGTTTATTTACGAAGCAGTAAACATGCTAAATCGGCTGATTTGGGAATTGTTAGAAATCTGCCCTCAACTTTGCTATCAGTCATCTTCGATCCGCCATCTTAGATCCATCATCTTAAAATGTAGAGTTTTAGAAATCTGACATTAAAATCGTATTCAGCAACCTCGAAAACCCCCCATTTACACTAAATTTGATGTAAAACGGTTATTTTTAAAATTTGGTCCGCCATCTTAGATCCGCCATCTTAAAATGTAGAGTTTTAGAAATCTGACATTAAAATCGTATTCAGCAACCTCAAAAACCCCCCTATACACTAAATTTGGTATAAAACGGCTGATTTTTTAAAATTTGGTCCGCCATCTTAGATCCGCCATTTTGAATTCCAAAATTCTACATACGGATTCGTAATTAGCGACCCCATAAACCCCGCCCAAACCCATTTTGTGCAATGTTTGGAGGAAAATATTTGATTGTTATCACCCTCTCAGCTATATCAGTTTTTGATCCGCTATCTTAAATCCACCATGTTGAATTTCACCAGCTTATCATATCAAATTTTTAGAACCATCCTTTGCTAACAATTTGAGAAACAAAAACAATGATGTTGGATGCAAAATTTTTTTTCACGAACATTTTTATCTGAAGACTCGAATTTTCTTGGATTTCTAGCCGCAATTGTGAGCCGCCATTTTGAAATTTCAAAAACCGCCCAACGGAACCAGATAGCAGATTCTAAAACGATAATTTTAAGTCCGAATTCGGTAAAATTTATCAAACGGCATTTTGGGTAGAGCGTTGTTACGTTTGACAAAGAACGTCCCATATATATATATATATATATATATATATATATATATATATATATATATATATATATATATATATATATATATATATATATATATATATATATATATATATATATATATATATATATATATATATATATATATATATATATATATATATATATATATATATATATATATATATATATATATATATATATATATATATATATATATATATATATATATATTATTTCTCTATAAATTCTACACTAAAAGAACCCAATTTCTTACCTAAAGCAATTCCTAGAGCTTCTTATAAAATGATGCGGATCATTTTTCGTAACAATGTCATTCGGAAAATGTCTTTACAAATCAATACTAATTAAGCATCTGGACCAGATTGTAACCCACCAATTATTCATAAAACATTTGCTATAAGGAATTAGCACCAGTTCTCACTAAAGCCTTCGATTTATCATACAAAAAAGGGATTTTTCCTGAAATATGGAAAATGTCCAGAGTGCAACCCTTTTCTAAGAAGGGTAGTAAGACTGATAGAGGACCAAAAGTCGCAATAGACCCATTTCGATTTTATTGGTTGTTGCTAAAATATTTGAGAAATACGTCAATTTTAATATTATGAGCTTCTTGGAGTCCTCAAAAATTTT
Organism: Diogma glabrata; assembly: GCA_963693315.1. NCBI lineage: Eukaryota > Metazoa > Arthropoda > Insecta > Diptera > Cylindrotomidae > Diogma > Diogma glabrata. The sequence goes on along the minus strand of OY856187.1, from coordinate 376,771,084 downwards.
AAATGCAAGACAATATGGGTTCCGAAAAGGTAGAGTAACGGGAGATCTGCTTGACTTCCAAAGTTTTTGATAAGGTTTGGCACATCAAACTAATATCCAAGTTGAGATGCTATGGAACAGATGAGCAACTCTTTCTTGGTTACAGAGGTTTATGGCTATCGCATATTTCGGGCCAATGTTGATGGTACATCATCGGACGTCTTTTCAACCAATACAGGAGTTCCTCAGGGTTCCGTTTTGTTACCAACGCTTTTTCTTATCTATATTAATGATTTGTTGAATTCAACAGTCCATTCCATCTATAGTTTTTCTGATGATAGCACGCTTCATGCGTCTCACGAATTACCAAATCAATATTCACCCTCGACAGTTAATGACACAAGATCAACCTTAATTAATTCTTTAAACGTTGATCTTAAAACAATTATGGATTGGAGTTTAACAAATAGTGTTGAATTTAATGCTACCAAAACACAGGTCTGTCAGACTTCTGGTGGTCGAGGTTGAACATAATATGAAGTGGAATTCTCATATTTTTGGCTTAGCTTAGAACGCTGTTTAAAAATTAAGGTTTTTAGGACGTTGTAAAAAGTTTTTCAGGAGCGAACAGCTTCTTTTGGTTTACAAGTCTTTTATCCGCCCATGCATGAAGTACTGTTCTCATATTTGGGGTGGAGCGTAAGTAACGATTTTGAAAAGCCTTGATGCTGTACAGTGAAGAGAAATTAAATTAATTGGTAGCTTTCATCTTACAAAGGAACTTGATTCATTGCGGAGAAATGTTGCTGATTTAACGATTTTTTATAAATTCGTTATGCATGAAAGGGTTTCTGAAGAAATCAAATCGATTTTACAGAAGCCCGCATTATTCTTGCGTCATACTAGAGCTGCAACAGCGGCTCATCCTTTTGCGGTTCAAACAACAAAGTGTAAAACTGTAGCCTTTCACCGTGGTTTTTTTAATTGAGTCTCACACTCTTGGAATTCCTTGCCGGCGTGGGTTTTTCCTGATAATTTTAAACCCCAAAATTTTAAAATCAACGTCCATAAATTCCTAAAGTCAACATAATTTAGAATCCCAATCCGAGTTAGCATGGTATCATCGAATTTTCAAAGTCGTTAATTTATAACTCGTTATTATTAACATTAAAACATGCCTAACTTCCAATAAAAAAAAATAAAAAGAGCACTACATTTTCAAATAAAATGTAGTGAAAGTAGATGGTATTGAGTCTCAGTGAATCAGTTTATGAGTAACAAATCTTTATGTAAATGTTGCCTGTGAAGTGAAAACATTAACTAAATTACTGAAGTGCTAACTAAAACTAATTACGAGAAACTTAAAATGCTTATGTATAAAAGAATGATTCTAGTTCCAAATATATTGTTCGATCACTAAATCAGGAAATTAAAACACAATAGATTTATAAGAACTGAATCTAAAAAATTATGGTGCAAATTATAAAACTTTTTGCAATCCATACAATTTTAGAGCGATCTAGTTTCGAACCAATGAGAAAATTTTAAACTTTAAAAAACTTTATCATTCTCATCAGGGCTAGCCGACTAGATAAACTCTACCAAAAAATGTTAACGCTAATGAATATAAACCAAAAATTAGGTTACAACTCTAGCGAAGTGTAAAAACAAAAAATTTACATAAACATACATTTAATACATTCAGGTTTAGTCAATTAATTTCTCTGGTGATCACTGTTTTGTTATACCCTAGACATACCAGTATTGTATAACAAACTCATATCGGTGAGAAGAAGATGACTAGTCTTCACTTGTGTCTATTGACACATGATCAACAATTAATTCAGTAAATTATTTGTGATATAACATCACCCCGATGGAAAATCTCCCATCAAAAATAATATAAGAAATGAATCTAAAAAATTATGGTGCAAATCATGAAACTTTTTGCAATCCATACAATTTTAGAGCGATCTAGTTTCGAACCAATGAGAAAATTTTAAACTTTAAAAACGATAGATTTCCTAAACGTTATAATTTTATTCATTCAAGATTTTGTTATAAAAATTATAAAAATATTTCTTCTACTTTTATTCCCCTTAATTGTTCTTGTACTAACAATAATTCACCACTTAAAATTCTATAACAATCGTTCAAAATATCACATTTTAACTATTCACGTACAAGAATCTTTTTCTTTCTACTTATAACACTGTTAATTTTAACTCGCCTATATCACTGCTTAGACTTTTTCTATCGCTGACAATTTTATACTGACTCTTATCCTCTAACAACCCCTCTTATATATACTACATGAAATAGTCTCGATATCTCTATAATATTCTAGATAGCACACACCCTTTTTTCTCCTTCCTTTATCAACATAAACATAATAACACGATCTTCAAATATTGACACATAAGTGTGAGATCTATTCTTTTCAATTTGTTTATTTACCTATTCTCTAATAGATTGCATTTACTTTCTTATAAGATAAACAAAAACTTCCTATTACGTGTTTACTTTGGCTACGTTGTTATCTTTTATATTTCTTTGTGGAACTATTTTCTCTAAAGAGTATTTTCTCGAACGTTGTTCGATTGTGTTGTGTTTTATCGTATTCCATAATCGTCAAAATATGATAATAGAAGAAAAACGTGTTCAGGACCGAGTTGTGAAAACTTGACTATTTTTGATTTTCATGAAACTTGGATATAAGTAGTATGGACAAAATAAAAAATACAACTTATTTCGGCCTGCTCAGTATATGTAAAAAATATTTCACAATCAATTACTTCACATTTGTAGGTGCCATATTCGTCCCTGTATGGAGTAATTCTTGTTAATTTTGGAGCGCGGCATCTGTTTTCATTCTAGCTCTTTTGGACTCTATTCAAAAGCGAGCTATATAAATTGTGGGTGATCGAAATTTAACATCTAATCTTGATTCCCTACCGTCCCCGGCAGTGCTCGGATGAAATCGGATCCATAACGCCTCATATATGTTCATTTCACCGTTTTACTCATCAATCGGTTTTTGCAAACAGTCAAACTGTTCGACTGCTCACTGTAATAGTGAAAAAATGCAAAGGGACTTCTTTATCCGTACATCGTACAAATGGAATTCTTTGCCCGAGTCAATAGTCTCGAGTGCTTTCAATCAACAAAGATTTTAAAAAAAGCGTTTCTTCCAATACCTCAGAATTCATGTTGTTGTGGGACCTAGGTCTTTAAAGCTATTTTTGTGTTGTTGTGACACATCTTGTAATTATTATTACACAACACTTTTTATTTAAAAAAAAAGAAAAAAACGTATTTCATAAAAACTTACATAACAACATCCAGTTAACTCTGAACTTGTTGAACTTTAACCATTTTCTTTAAAACCATCTAAAATATGTGAAACAAAATTTTCTGCTCAAAATAGACCAACGAACAAAAAAACTGAATGAACAAAACAGGGAAAATAAAATACAATATTGCACATACTCGTCCCTATTTATATATGCTAAAACAAATAAAATGTTGAATGATTTTATTATATTTTTAATTTCAGTTTAATTAAATTTTTTCCATTACATGAATAAAATGCCAAAATGCCAAAGTAAATAAAAACAAAAAAAACAATAACAAAGAATTAAAGTTAAATTTAATATTCTAATTATAGAATTTCTTTTTCAAAATTTGTGCATTATTACCATTTCTTCACTCGATTTGTAAAATTCATTCATTAAAATTTTATAAAAGAATGAAATGTAAAAACAAAAAGATTTATTTTCTTAAGAAAATGTGATTTGAAAAGTAACAACTACAAGGCACAAGAAATTCTTAAAATTAAAATAATTCATTAAAATGTTCTGTGCATTTGCTATTTCTATCAAATTGCGAACAACAGGATTATGTTTTTATATGTCAACAATGGAAAATGACTATAGGGTGCTTCAATTTTTTTGTTCTAATTTTGTTGTTTTATGAACTTTGAACTTAAATAGTAAACTATTCTTCAGGTAATAAGTGAGATACATGCAAATAGTTAGGATACTCAGAAGACAGCAGGAGATAATTACAGATGATGATAATTACAGATCCCTATGACACTTTGAAATTACCCTGTTAAGTTAAACTAAATAAAAACATGCCTATTACAACAAAATATTGATGAATGAATTGAATTTGATCTATTGTGTAAACAACTGAAACATAAAGTTAACAAAAAAATTATCTGTTTCCCGATAATAATAATTGTTTTTAACGTTTCTTGAACAAAAATCTAATGTTATTTTACAACTAGCTCAATCAGTAGACACATTTCTTTTATTGGGTATGGGTCTTACCCACGATGTAACTAATTGTTCTGGTTACTATTATGCGACAATAATAAAATATGCGCCTTGTTTTTTACTTCGGTCTGAAAGACCTAAGTATTACATTCATGAGCTCAAAGTGAAATTCTTACCCCCACTTTTTTTGACATTTCTCGACGTTTTAGGACCCCCTGATTCTAAAAAAAGCAACAAAAAAAATGTATGTCTGTCTGCAGGGAAAACCGCTGGAGGGATTTCAAAAATTTTTTTTCTAAAAATAGGTATACTCAAGGGACAGGTCCGAAAGGACGCTGTGTTCGATAACTGTACCGGAAGTGTGTCAAAAAAATCATTATGTGTGTCAAAAATAGCAAATTTTCATATTTTTGGCTTAAAAAACGTTCATTTTAAGTGATTACGAGTAGGAACATTAAACTTGGAGAAATCTTGATAGTAGGGATTGGTATGTGAGATCAAAAACAAGATTATTGCATTATAAGTTTGTCAAAAAAATGTTGTCAAGTGTGTCAAAAGAATGATTTTTATTTATTTTTTACCCAATTTTTTGGAAAAAAAATAAAATTAATTGTTTGTTTGAAATGAGATTTTTATTATTATTATTGAGAATTATTGCATTATAAGTTTGTCAAAAAAATATTGTCAAGTGTGTCAAAAGAAAGATTTTTATTTATTTTTTTACCCAATTTTTTGAAAAAAAAAAATAAAATTAATTGTTTGTTTGAAATGAATTTGTTATTATTATTCAGAATTATGGCATTATAAGTTTGTCAAAAAAATAATGTCAAGTGTGACAAAATATGATTTCATTTATTTGTTTAGCCAATTTTTTGGAAAAAATGTAGCTGTTTTTATGAGTAATTTATATGTAATTGAAAATGAAATTGGACATGGAAATTTTTGAATTTGTTATAGTTTTGGAAATATATTTGGAATTTTGAAAAAAGTTTGTATTTTTGATTTTGTAATAATTTTTTTGCAATATTTTTAGAATTTTGGAAAAAGTTTTAATTTTTGATTTTGTAAGAATTTTTGGAATATTTTTAGAATTTTGAAAAATTTTTAATTTTTGATTTTATTATAATTTTTGGAATTTTGAAAAAAATTTCAATTTTTGATTTTGTAATAATTTTTGCAATATTTTTAGAATTTTGGAAAAAGTTTCAATTTTTAAGAATTTTAGGAATATTTTTGGAATCTAGAAAAAGTTTAAATATTTGATTTCATTCTAATTTTTGGAATAATTTTGGAATTTTGAAAAAAGTTTCAATTTTTGATTTTGTTATAATTTTCGCAATATTTTTAGAATTTTTGAAAAAGGTTTTAATCTTTGATTTTGTAATAATTTTTGGAATATTTTTAGAATTTTAAAAAATTTTGAATTTTTGATTTTATTAAATTTTTCAATATTTTTTGATTTTGTAATAATTTTAGCAATATTTTTAGATTATTGGAAAAAGTTTGAATTTTTGATTTTGTCATAATTTTTGCAAAATTTTTAGAATTTTGGAAAAAACAGAAGTTTTGAATATTATATATTTTTCAGAATTTTGAAAATATGTTAGCAGTGCCACTATGGGCTTGGACTTTTAATAACAAATATTTTAACCCTAAAAAAAGAACGGAGTCAGCGGATTGCCTCCACACAAAGTCTCAACTTGGGAATCCCTTAATACCTGTATTTAACCACACATACTAATTTTCATATGCATTCGAAAAGAAAATTTAAAAAACATATATTTGTAAAAATAATATAAAAATAAAACTTATCTTATTATAATTGTTGATAGTTGACTTCGGTTTCATGTAATTTATTAGTTCCAATCCAATTCATGACAAATCTTAAATCCTTTTTTTGGTTAACAAAATACATCTTTTTATAACTTAACCTCGAAAACATCTAAATACTCCTTTACAACATTCTTATCATTTAAAACATTGCGAATTCCTAAATCCACCGATCTTGTATTTTAAAATGAATATCCGCCATTATTTCATTATTTAATAGTTTTTCAGTTATTTCTCTCATAGATAGGCTTTGATCGTCAAATAATTCCACCGTTTATACACAATATTATAAAATTTACAGATCTGCTGCACCAACTTATCCAAACCTTTGTTAGTTTTTACATATCCATTTTTTATTTTTATTGAAAACACAGTAATTATGATGAAAAACTTAGTATGATTACAACTATTTGCAAAATAATTTTAGCAAATATATATATATATATATATATATATATATATATATATATATATATATATATATATATATATATATATATATATATATATATATATATATATATATATATATATATATATATATATATATATATATATATATATATATATATATATATATATATATATATATATATATATATATATATATATATATATATATTTATTTTTGTCTATATAAGTTTTATTTATTAACAAATCAAACCTTTACCAATTTTTTTTATTAGATTCAAATTTTAATCTGCGATGGAAAGAAGGAAAAGGTTAACTTCAAAAAAAATGAACTGACTTGCAAAAATTGAAATCCAAAAATTGAAAAATAAAATGTGATTTCTTTTTATGACATTTTTATCTCAAAAGAAACACGTGAAACGAAGATCAAGCAAAAACTGAGTGATAAATCTCTGTTCGTTAAAATTGAAAATAAAATTGGTGCGTTCGTTTATTTTTATAATTGTAATTCGAAATTGAACTAGCCGTTAATTATTAGAAAATTTTAAAATTATTATGAATGTAAAAATGAACTGAAACTATTGAAATAAATTTTTATTGAATTAGAAAAACAATATTAATTGGTTTTATTATTGTTTGGGTGAATATAGCGGACGTTACACCATGAATTCAAGGTAAAGACCAAGATATTTACCCTTGAAATCACAAAAACGTCGTCACCCCCCTCTACGTCAGAAACCACCGAACTACTTCCCACAACTAATCTGTATCTGGGATCGAGTTATCAACGGTGACCAACGTCAGGGTCGATGATCAATCTCAACACTCATGAAGGTCCTAGGAACTATCAGTGAGCGCTGAAATCGACCACCCATCCATCTAACGTCAGCACCATTGAACCCTCGATACAACCAGTAAAATATGACACTGAAGATGTGAACCCCAGAGACGACAACCAGCCAGAGGAACGACTCTACCTAACGAAAAGACATCATTCCCTGATGTCCTTCGCGTGATGTACCCCAAGATTCTTACCGCTCATATCTGTGAACTCATAGAGTACATTTCCAATCTTAGTCTTAATCATCGCAGGTAAGAACTTTGGAGCCAACTTTGCCGAGAATTTTTTTGTAGCGTCACTCAAATGATGTTGCCGTACAAACACACATTGTTGTGGTTGAAAAGTCCGTAGTTTAGATCGCAGGTTATACTGATGTTTCGATTTTTTGAAAGCTGCTTTTAAATTTTCCTGAACCGGAGCAGAGTCAAATGATCAGAGCGTTCAAATTCCTCACCAGCATCTTCACCAAGCTGGTGTAGTGATCTCAACAATTGGTAAGTATTTCCATCCGATATTGGATGTTGACCAAATAATAGATAGTACGGTGAGTACATGGTAGCTGAATGTACTGCAGCCCGCAGTGCATATGCGATTTCACCAATTTGTGAATCCCACTTGGTATGTTGACCTTTTATGAACGCTCGAATTGCTGCTAGAACTGACCTATTGACCCGCTCTGACGCGTTGCTTTGAGGACTATAGACACCGGTCCTAATGTGTTTAATGCCGAAATCTGACAAAAGATTTTGAAAGTTCCTACTAGTGAACTGTTTGCCATTGTCACTGTGTAGAAACTCTGGTACCCCATATGTAAGAAACACTTCGTTCCTTAGAAAAGCATTCACCTTCGGTGAAGTTGCGTTTCTAAGTGGTTTCAGTAGTACAAACTTCGTAGCATGATCCAGAACAATTAACAATACCGTATTCCCAAGTGTAGAGCGAGGGTACGGTCCCAAAAAATCTATATAGACTCTCTGCCATGGACGTGCTGTTTTGAATTGATATTGCATCGGAGGACGCAATATCTGATTCGTGGCTTTTTTTTGTTTACATGTGTCACAGGACACAACATAGTTGTGTACCTGTGACGCCATGCCCGGCCAATAATAGAGACGTCGAAGTAATTCTAATGTCTTTTTAACACCTCCATGAGCAGCAGTACTATCATCATGATGTTTCTGAATCATGTTGGAAGTCATCGGTTTTGGTACCCAGAGTTTCCACACAGGAACATCATTAGGTCTTGGCTCAATACGTATGTATAGCTTAACATCCACGACTTTGACAGAAGGAAAGTCCTTGGGCGATGATTGAACTTTAGCTATCATATCCGTATATTCTTTGTGCCGATAACCTTCATTGTCGATTTTAATTTCATTAATGTGATGTACTAATGCTTCCGTCAATTCTTCGTGTGTCTCGTCATAAAGACGAGATAGAGCATCAGGGACTATATTTTGGGTACCTTTTTGGTGGACAATGGAAAAATCCATATGTTGGAGTTTTAGGCTCCACCTAGCCAGACGACCACTCAAGTCTTTCTGTGACATAAGCCACTTCAGACTTGAGTGATCAGTCACAATAGTAAATCGGTGACCTTCAACATAGCCCCTGAATTTCTTCACACTCAGAATTGCCGCAAGACATTCAAGCTCAGAAACCGAATAGTTCCTTTGAGCTCTATTTAATTTCTTCGACATGAAGGCTATCGAACACTCTTGTCCGTCTTCATCGACCTGATATAATACACTACTTACCCCTGTCAGACTTGCATCGCATCTAATAAAGAACTCTTTATTATAATCAGGGTAAATTAATACCGGTGCTGTAGTCAGCAATCTCTTTAAATTTTCAAAAGCTGCTTGCGCTTCCATTGTCCATTTCAATTTCCCAGAGCTTTTCTTTAACAAATCTGTAATCGGTGATACCACGCTTGCATAATTTGGTATAAAACGTTGGTACCAACCGGCCATTCCTAATAAACGTCGTATTTGCTTAACTGTAGATGGAGCTGGGTACTCTGCTACAGCTCTTACCTTGTCAGGGTCTGTTCGAAGACAATCTTCACCAACCAAAAATCCCAAGTATTTCACCTCTCTCAGAACAAATTTACTTTTCTTGAGGTTTATTGTTAACCCAGCCGCTCTTAACAATGAAGAGACTTTGGACAGCAATTCCATATGTTCTTGGAACGTGGAAGAGACTACCAATAGATCATCTAAATAAACAAAGACATTTTCGTGATATTGATGTGGTATCACTTTGTGCATTAGCCGACACATTGTCTGGGGAGCATTGCACAATCCAAAGGGCATAACCCGGAATTGATACAATGGACGACCAGGCATTGTGAAGGCTGTCTTATCTCTAGATGCTTCTGCCAGAGGAATCTGCCAGAAAGCATCTTTGAGATCAATACTTGAAATGTACTTTGTGCTATTTAGACGACCTAGTAAGCCATCAATCAAGGGAAGTGGGTAAGCCTCCTTTTTCGTTAGTGAATTGACACGACGGCTATCAATACATAATCTGTTATTACCAGATTCTTTTTGTACCAGGACCACTGGCGAGCACCACGAACTGTTACTCTCTTCGATCACGCCCATTTGAAGCATTCGGTCGAGTTCGGCATAAACCTTTAGTTGAACAGCCGGCGATGTGGGATAATGCCTCTGTTTAACAGGTGCATTATCACCAACATCGATGACATGTTCAACCAAAGAAGTCTTTCCGAGCCCAGACACTTCAAATGACGGGAAAGAATCCTTGATCATATCCAGTTCTCGTTGCTGGTCAGTGGTGAGGTTATGTATATTTTAATTTTGTGGCTCTGTGCGAGTCAGTTCACTAACAAAGGAAGGAACAATACCAAATTTCTCCCAGAAATCTATGCCCAGGTAGAGCTCTTCTCGTAAACCAGGGACTATATGGAGCCGCATTGGTTTAGTGGAGCCATTCACGGTTATTGGAATTTCAATGTAACCTAAAATTTTATTCGCAGTACCATCTGCCGTACGAATACACGAAGTGTACTTACGGTAGGTTGTACCTGATGATTCCAATAATTCCAAGGAATTTCTTCCAAGTATAGTGATTGACGCTCCACTATCCAATAATCCGGCGATATTTTTGTCCAAAATCCTAATTGTTAATCGCGGCCGAGGATCCTTTGTTTCTGAAAGGATAGATGAAATACATGCTTTGCGAAATAATTTCCTCATCCTCCAATATCTAATGTTACGTTCCAGACGTCTAAAATACGTTCGATGTAATGATGGGAAATTAAATGTATTTGATGATTTTATTCGGGTTTCGTTTGTGGTGGCCGATCGTCCTGCGTCGCTACATCTCTCGTCGATTTCTTCGGGCTCACTGGATGTTGAACCGAGGGTACCATCCCCGAAGCATGTACTCTCGGACGGTAGTTTAACGACGGGTGACAATATGAACAATTTGCATAAATGACGTGCTTGTTACATTTCCAGCAACATAACTTTATCCGATTCTTCCGTGGACAATCCGGAGCTCGGTGACCAGTCACACCACAACTGAAACATACTATTGGTTGTCTGGACATTGATGGACCAGGTTGACTGTTATCCGATGTTATGCCAGGTCGCTGAAATATCCGTCTCGGTGTTGAATCCATCGCTTCAATATATCCATGTCGTTCTGGTTCAACATCCACCTCGTAATCATCCATATGCTGTAGCTCGCTAATTCTTAAATTTGATGTTCTGGTCGGAACTGGTGTGGACCACAAACGTTCAAACTTCTGACATAAAGTCCGAAGTTCATCAATTGAATGTATTGTTGCTGCCAGTGTAGCATTTTTGAGTTCCACACTCAGTCCCTCCCGAGCAATCTCTAGCATTTCACGGTCAGCAAATGGACGTGCTAAACGACGGTTCAACGAACCAATCTCCACCAGATACTCGTACACGCTCTCCTTTGACTTTTGTTTGCGGTTCAGAAGAACTCGCAAGATCACCTTATCATCAGTGAGTGTACTGAAGGTTTGTAGGAGTCCCTCCCTTAACACTGGGTAAGTCACCACCTCATATTCATGAGTTAAGTTCAAATAGTACCTGTCGGCAGCCCCCTTGAGATACCGTGGAACGATAGACCTAAGGTCGTCCCAATTCACACGGTCTTTCCTGGCAGCCGCCTCCACTCTGTGAACAAACTCATGAACATCAGGATAGTGACCATCTCCTGTGAAGGTTGGGACCCAATTTGAGTCATAACGACTCAAATTGTTCCCACGAACCCCTCGGTACTCCACTGGTGCTAACGCTGGAGCCGCGTCACGCCATACCTGAGGAGGTTGGTTGTATGGTGGTGGTGCTGTAAGTGGATCTGGTGGATATACTGGTGGTGGTTGTACCTGTGGTACTGATGGATAATTTAATTGTAATTGCGGTTATACTAATTCTGGACTATTGTGTATGTGTTCAGCTTGGAGTGATGGACCCAATTGTGGTATTGCAAAGTCCTCTGCTCTCAAACCCGATTGCTGAAAATAAGCCGGTGGTAAATGTTCTGACTGTCTCTGTTGTTGATGGCTTGCACGATTTAAACTATGTATTGTTTCCGATATTGGCTGTACTGGGATCGGTGTGGATCTCCCATCTGGTTGAAAAGCAGGTGAAGCAGATGGAGCAGATGATACTCCTGGTTTATTCTGCATAATTAGACGTGTTGACAACGATCCTATTATATTCCAAGCGCGTGACAATTGTGAGATAGCGTAGGTGCGGGCTTCTTGCAAGTCATTGCTAGGACCCAACCTATTCATCCTACCCGTGTAATGCAACACTCGATTCGCCAAACCATCTAAGAAGGTCTGATTAATCGGTGGCTGAAGTCGTCGTACCTGATCTACAACAAGTTGTGCTGCCTGCACCACCATTTGAGATTCCTCTATCAAATCTCTCGCATGAGACACTGTTATTGGAACTGCATCATGATCTGCGTGGTTTCGCAGTTTCTCTGCCCAATTGGCCCCCCCGAAGTTCACACCCCGAACCAAACATTCGACCTGTAGTTCGGTGGGTTCCAAACCATAGAACGGATGGTCAACGTCTATCTGGTTTGACATTTCGATGGTAAAATTCGTAAGCCCCAAAATTCGCAATTAACAACAATACCAAAACCAATTCACACGTAATAATAAGTGGAGTTAGTACGCCCGGTAATAATCGTCCGATGGAAATTAAAAAAAATGGAAAACGCAAAGAATAAAAAAAACAACGAACACCCCAATTCGAAAACACCAATTTTTTGTAAGAACAAACTTAGTAAAAGAACAAAAAGATTACTGTTGTACCCAATTTTGCTTCACCTTTCACAAAAATTCCTAAAATATTATATATAAGAAATATAATTTATTTATTTAATTTCAGATATGCTGAAATTCAGAATCATATATATACCTAAAATTATTTAGTGACGATAACACCCCTAAAGAAAATATTTATTTATTTTAAAAAAATTGAAAAATAAAAAATATTTAGAAAATTGCTTAATTATCGGATGTTCCATCTTAGCTTCAAAATATTGATTTATTTTTTTAAAAAAAATAAAAAATATTTATTTAAATCTTGATGTAATTACCTATTTAAGAAAAATTTGTATTTACTTAAAATTATTTATTACTAGAAAAATTGATTTTATTTAATAAAAATTTTTATTTATTTATCCTCGAAAATTTATTGTTTTTATTTATTTTATTTTTTTATTTAATTTTTTTAGATAAGAGATTCCCAAGTTCAGATTCGTCTGGAGACAATATAAAAGTAAGTATGATTACAATATCCATTTTATTTAGTACTTGAATTATCGCGTTCGCGAGCCCACTCCAACAATGCATGTGAGAACCGACTAGAAAAGCCCCTAACGACCAGATTCTACAGAACAGTTTCTCCCCAACCTAACAAAAACAATCGCAACTATCACGATTAGACCCTAGGCCCATTTCTACTGACCCAGCTGCGGTTGTTCTACCTAAAAATAAATTATCATTAAACTAATGCCATAGTCGAAGAACGCTCCCGAACACCAGACTTCAAATCCTAAACTCCATGAAAACTGTCTATTGCAAGCTAAATGTAAAAGTGGAAAAATTTTGAAGTTGTGTGAGGTGAAGCCTCGATCTTGATAAAAAAATAAATTGGTTCTCCTCTTCATTTCATTGAAGAAGCTTCTGTGCAGGGAATGGTACTACTGGTTTGTACCTAAGTACAAACACAGCAGTAGTCATTCCCTTATCACCAGAAAACTCCTTCTGAAACGAAGAGAAGAAACCAATGAACTTCGATCGCATGTCCATAATGGAGAGAGGCGATCTAAGAACATAATTATATTAAGGGGATAAGCCCCATGAATGGCTTGTTAGGCCTACCGCTAGGAAAAGGATTTATTTAATTACGCACTTGTAATCATTATACAATCAAAAAAAATTCAACAACAAAAAAAAATTCTATTTATTTATTGTATGACTAAAAGGTTAATGCAGAATACAATTAGAATTTATCTTTTTAAATAAATATTTATATATTTAGAATTAAATGTACATAATGTCATTTAAATTCGTTATAACAACAAACATTGTATTCGTAAATTGTTTTTGTTGTTAAACACTAAGGAAATTCTTTATGGTCATTTAATCCACCACAACACCGTATTCAACCGAATTATTCCAAAAAAAATTTATATATATATATTAGGGTGTCCCAGAAAAATTAAAATTGTTTTTTTTTAACGCATACCCTTTAATTTTTTTTCTTTTATGTCAAAACAAGTGTAAAAAAAATTTCATGCAATTTAAATAACAGTAACCCGTGCCGACTTGGACCTAAACATCTCAATACTTGATTGTGTACTTTAGCGCGCATACCTGTTTTGATGTGCTTTTAATTTCTAAATGTCTTATCGGTTATACGAATTTTTCTTGAAAAATAAATATGTCCGTCGAACTAGGTAGTTCTAAACAAAAAATATACATAAAACGTAACCCAAAACTTCCTTCAAATGGACAAGCTCTCGTATAGTATTGTTGTATAATATATTGTTTTTTAATATAATACATTTCATACGAAAACAAAGAACAATTGTTGCGCCAAAACTGAATAATTCTATAGACACGTTTGGAATGTTATTTTAGATTGAAAACTCAAGACAAAGTGCAAATTCTCTGCTGTGATACTATAACTGCTTCGAAAACACATCGTATGTGTGCGCGTTGAAAAAAATCAATATAGAAAAACTTGTTTTCGCTTGCAACCATCACATGTACGAGCTGGTGTAAAAAAGTCTCTTTAAGTGAGAAAATAAAACAAGTGCCTATAATAAGCCCGGACATTCCACTTTTTCAAAAAATTAGAGATCATTGGCAAAAAGTTGATCTCCATAAAATAGAATGCTATAGAGAAAAGGTAGAATGGTGCCTGTTTCCAAAATTGATAAATTGAAAGGAGATTAAATAATAATAGAAATAATAATTAAAAATGAGATATCAATGCTCAAAGCATTTCAGCTGTATCGTTCAGATACAGCTGAAAGAGCGGTCTAATTAATGCAGGACTTTCATTGTTTAATTTCAATTGAGGCAATATTTGTTATGTTGCGTACAAAAGCACAAGATGTTATATCCGCACTGTAAACAGCAAACATTGAAAAGAAAATATACTTAGTAATAGTTGTTGTAATGAAAAATAATATTAAAATATGGAGGGACTGAAATTTCAAGCTCTGAGATATCAAGACTTCGGTCTGGATTAAGGATTTTGATATAGTTTTCGGCAAAAAACTTTTATGAGGACATTGCTTTTAGTTTTGGGCAGCGATGTATATCAAACATAAAACTCTTTGTTAAAGTATAATTATTTTTTTATTTCTGTTTAGAAATTTATTACAAAACTAACACGAAATATTAATAAGTGCCGGAAAATTATAACAGATCATAAATTAATATAACTTAGTGAAAAGATGAAACACCCAGCAAACTACTCAAAAATCTCTCCGTTTAGCGTTTCAAGAAAATATTACAAAACCAAATATTCATGGTTCTTTCAAAATTCAAATAATATTCTAAAAATTAAAATAAAATAAAAAATTTAAACTTTTTTTAAAGTTCTAAAAACATTCCAAAAATTATTACAAAATCAAAAATTTAAACTTTTTTCAAAATATTCAAAAATTTTTAAAATATTCCAAAAATTATAACAAAATCAAAAATTTCCATGTCCAATTTCATGTTCGATAACATTTCATGTCAAACAAATAATTAATTTCATAATGTTCCAAAAAATTAAGTAAAATGAAAATCATTCTTTTGACACACTTGACAACATTTTTTTGACAAACTTATAACGCAATAATCTAGATTTTGGTTTCACATACCAATATCGACCATCAAAATTTCTCCAAATTCAATGTTCCTATTCGCAATCACTTAAAATGGACGTTTTTAAGCAAAATATAGGCATATTTCCTTGTTTTGACATACTTGACGATTTTTTTTGACACACTTCCCGTACAGTTATCGAACACATCGTCATTTTGGCTGTTACATTTGAGTAACCCTATTTTTAGAAACAAAAATTTTTGAGATCCCTTCCAGCGGTTTTCTAGATTTCGTCGGTTGTGACGGCAGACAGACATACAGTTTTTTTTAGAATCAGTAAGTCCTAAAACGTCGATAAATGGGGTAAGAATTTCATTTTTGGCTCGAGAATGTAATACTTAGGACTTTCAGACCGAAGTAATATCTTTTTCTAATTCATTGGCGTTTATTTAATGAGAGTAAAATAATTTCTCAAATAATTGCACAGTAATCGCAATAAAAGCTCGTATGTTAAAGTTCAACTTCAAGTCGGCACGGGTTATCGTCATCCAATCGCAGTAAAACTTTTAATTTAAGTTTTTAAGGTTAATTGGAAAAAATTTAGCGGGTATGCGTATAAAATTTTGCAAAAAAATTTTTTTGCTCTATGTCTTGGGACACCCTAATATATATATATATATATATATATATATATATATATATATATATATATATATATATATATATATATATATATATATATATATATATATATATATATATATATATATATATATATATATATATATATATATATATATATATATATATATATATATATATGTATATATATATATATATATATATATATATATATATATATATATATATATATATATATATATATATATATATATATATATATATATATATATTGTAACGACTCTTCGTTGGTTCTTTTCGATTATTGAACAAACACGACAGTAAAAGACAGATCTTTGGTTAACAGAATCTCAAACTTTATTTGTCAACAAATTACAGCAGCTTCCGTTTTTCCTTACAATAAATTCCAGGGTCTCCAATTTATGTACCATAAACTTCACCGCTTTTCCGCAATTTGAATCAACAATATTCGGAATCGTAAAATCTGTATTTACTGTTCCACTAAGTTCAGATTCTTTCACTATTAGTACCCAGGCTCAAGTACCACCGATTATTCCTTAAACTTGCGAATATTTATAAACACTTTTAATTGCAAAAGTAAAACTGACTATCTGATATTTTTGTTTGCTTATTTATATCGAAAAATAAATAAATCGAAACTTCTATAATCCACTAGAAATCAATACTACGTAGTCCGTACATCTGAAATAGGCCACACCTGTTTTCATTCATACTTGCATTTGTATTAGCGAACTCAAATTTAATTTATGCAAAATGTATTAGGTAACTCCTTTTAATTCATTAATGTAAACATTAATTTATGCAATACAATTTGCAATACAAGTAAAAGATTGGAAAAGGAGTTAACTTTTAATTAATGAATGAGTAAATAAAATTAACCCATTCTGGACGAAGTTTATTACAATATATATATATATATATATATATATATATATATATATATATATATATATATATATATATATATATATATATATATATATATATATATATATATATATATATATATATATATATATATATATATATATATATATATATATATATATATATATATATATATATATATATATATATATATATATATATATATATATATATATATATATATATATATATATATATATATATATATATATATATATATATATATATATATATATATATATATATATATATATATATATATATATATACAACACCATATATACCAAAAATAAAAATATATACCGGTTGGCAACACCCAAACCGGTTGACAACGCCCTAACCAAAACTGGTTATATAACTTTAACAGAAAACCTTGTATAGTTGGTGGTAATTACTTCGTTTCGAAGTATTCAAAAACAAAAAAGAAAATGATTTGAAAAAAAAATTAACCATTTGCTTTCGGGCACACGTCTGCTGCTATTTTTGTCTTCGGCTGCTCTGGCCAGAGGTGGAATTGGTCGTGGATAATTATTTACTAATGGTGCCTTACCTATACTAACATCAGATGAGCAGACAAGATAAAATTAAAAAGGGAAAAGATATTTGGGGAGAGAACGACTGGATAAAACAAAACAAGCAAATCAACCACATGAATTAAGGACCCTCTTAAGTTCACCCTCGCGTTAACTTTAAGTTTTAACTGAACACACACCTATTTTGTCTTTAGTTTTTATCGATTTCATTCCGGAAGGGAAAGTATGAGGCATGCAATGATATGAAACATATCGATGCGGTTCAATTGTTTGCCGTTTGCTCTAAAGATTAGTGCTATTATATTTTCATAGATTGTATGTATAGTTTAAAGTTTAAACAGATTATATAAAATTGAAGTATTAGTAATAAACTAGGTGAAATTATTTTTGTTAATATACAAAAATAATTCAGACATTATGGAAACCTTTGGTATAAGTTCTGCCATTCAGTCACATTTGGTGATATTTTTTTTTCTCTTATTTTTGCCCAGAAACTGTTCGTATATGTTCATAACTTCTGACTGGCTTTACTTGATCTATGAACTAATATTATAAAACTTATTCTTACTTAGTCATATAACGTAAATGCTAAGCATAGTTTAGGATTTGCTCTTCAAAAAAAAAAAAAATTCTATGATAATTTGGGGTAATATATGATTATTTCATTAACTATAGAATATGAATACTAAAATCACAATTTATGAATTTGTTTAATCCAGGAGCCAAATATACCTAATTTTAGAATAAGTTAAGGTTATAACGAATAATATATGCAAACATTTCTCTCTGTGAAAATGTTTGAATTTTCTTTCCGAAATTTAGAAATAAGATTAAAGTTATAGTATAACAGACAGGTAATATTTTACAACATTTGCAACCGAAAAACTTTTAAATTTTAAATGATAGCTTTTCAAAGCATAACCTCAAAACGTATCGAAAAAAAAAATATGATGTTTGGTCTTATTTTAAAACGGTAGACAACCATAAAGAAGCGGTTTTTACTAAAGGTTAAAAGATTCCAGGATGTAGAGGATCAAACACCACCGCCCTAATAAATCACCTAAAAATACATGACCTCGCAATTACTAAATGGACCGTTAAACAAGAAATTGTAATAAAAAAGACTAAAAGTATTAATCTTCAACTATGCTCCAACGGTTAGTTGTTATTTCAAATTTACATTTAAAGCAATGTTGCTTTTGTTTATACAAAAAAAAAATAATCGATAATTAAAATAAACATAACAATAATAAGGTGCGTTTGATTTGACTGAAACAACTGACAAAACAACAACAATTGCACTGAATTTTCCAGTTGCTTCAATTGCTTCAGTCAAATCGAACACGGCCATAGTAAGCAAATTTGAGTTGCTATTATTGCACAACCTAAACGTTTCCTTTTGAACTTTATCGTTCATTCTTAAAGAAATTATATTTTTATCTTAGTTTGTTTTGTCATTATGTATAATACGTAGAACTTAGCGTTCGAATTTCAAAAACTAATCAACTGAAGAACCAAAAATCGTGTTTTCCTTAAGGAGAATATCTACTACAAAATCAAGGACAAAGAGGTAAAAATTTAAAAAAATTTTTACTACTATTATATGGTGCAACTTTGGTGTTCCAACAAAACAACGCCGAGGTTCCAAAAAAAAACAAATGAATGTTTTAAGATAGATCATCTTAATAGTTTCTGAAATCTGAAAACTTTTTTGTTTTGTTTTATGAAACAGAAAATCCAAATAAACTATAAAGAGCTCCATCTCACTGTGGCATCAAATCCAAATCACTAATTTCTTAACAGCAACCATTCAACATAATTATTATACTTGCAGCATTACAATAAGCAAAACAAGTTTAGGATAATATTTTAAATTATCTTTCATAAAGAATTAAAGTTTAAATTTTTGATCTAAAAGAAATTCTTATAATTTCCATCTTTGGTTTACAATGTAGATGCGATTACATAGATAAGTTTCTATCTCGTACTTAATTTTCCAAGCGATTCTGATCGTCAATCTCAAATTAAACTCACAACAATTAGCTTTGGATGTTTACTGATAATTCATGCGATTTTGGGTTGTCTAGACGGAAAAGACCTGCTTTCGATCACAGTTAGATTTTTATTATTCTTTATCGACGAATTTTCAACGTATTCCTGTAAACGGGGTTATTACTTTTTTATATCAAATTACGTACATGTTGAAAACATGAATACTAATTACAAAAAAAAATTGTCTAAGAATGAAACTAAATGTTATGAGATGAGTTCAATGGTTTTAAAGATTTGAATTCGTTAATCTATCGTTTGATTGAATATAGTTTTAAAAATCTTTACATTGTTTCTGTTAAATTCAAATTATACGTTTCTAAGTTACCTATAATATTTTTAGGTTTTATTGTTTGGTTGCAATCGGTTTAACAAGAAAGTTTAAATAGTTTCACTGAACAGGACACGGGGTAAATGTTTAAATGTGTATTAGTTGGTGACATCTATTTAGTTGCGGTGGTTGTATGTAAAGTATATTTGATCGAAATAAATTTAAATGCTGTATCTGGAGATACAGACATTCTTCTCCACGAACCACTTACAAGCGTGTCCCGAGCTGCATTTGAATATTGTCATTTTCAATTTAATTCACCGTTATCCCAAATGAATAGTCAATACACTCCTCCCCCCCTGTCACATGCAGTACGATTTGGATTAAATTTTTGGGATGATCGAAACAACCGTTAGAGTTATAGAAACGAGAGTGTGAAACATTCATCGTGTTTATTACAAGGTTCACAAATCTTTTGAATGTTAAACCCCCAAAAAAAATTATTCAAAACATTATTAATAACTCATCTTCAGCTTATCAGTTGCTGCTACATGCGGTTTACAACGATATTTTCATCAGTTGCTACCAACACAAAAATGAAATTTATTTTTAAAATAACCTACAATTACATAATTGAAACACGGTAATATAACATGAGTTGAAAACATGAATATTACTGTTCTAACATATGACTATAAAAGAAGATGTTCTTGTAATGTCGTTTACTGTTGGCTCCTTTGCATCGTTTTTGGTTGATGATATAAAATTCATGCGAAAGCTGAAGCAATTTGTGGGTCCCCCAAAAGAAATAAACAAAAAAAAAAGAACTATCCTTGGTTGAATGTTTAAAAGGTGGAAGTTTAAAATTAACAAATTAAGATTAACTTCGCATGAAAATTAAGAGCATCGCGTTTTGAACAATGAAGATAGCACTCACGGTTAAAACTATATCAATTTTATGGTGCCAATTTGTACATAAAAACACATTGAATAAGTTGAAATTGTTAATTCCATTACCTTTTAAATTAAATTTTGATAAAGGTTAAGTAAAACTACAGCTCGTAATTATTTAAAGGCGATTTCAGAGTTAGAAAGAAATAAACAAAATTCACAGAACGAAGGGGAAAATCCTGATAGAATTCAAAAACTTGACAATTCTAATTTTATTCACAATTCTAGAAAAAAATTGTCAACTATAATTTAAATAAATTATTACTCAAAACGAAAAAAAACTATTGTAGTACAGTAATTTAAAAAAAAACCGGCAGCGGTTACATCACAGAAGAAATATTCTATAAAACCGATCATAGAAATATTAAAATAATTATATTAGAATGCTTGAAACTCCTTTAATAATTTTTATACAAATGGTCAGCATCAGTTTTTTTCAAAATTCGAAACGACGCTTCCTTTATGCATTGACCAACAAAATTTTAATATTTAGAAATTCACCTCCGTCAATTTACTAAATATTTTCATTTACACCAACACCAACAAGATATTGATTTTATTTCTAAACTATTTCACTACATTTAAAATAAATATGTAAAAAAAAATTTTCTTCTTTGTAATTCACAACTCTTCAAAAATTCGAACTGAAAGAAAACTGTTAATTTAAACTATGAATCAACGTCACAAAAATTATACTCACACTCCGTTAAATCGCCCGTTTACCCAACAATACTACTATAATTTTCAATAGCATTATCTAATTGAAATGACCTAATGAATGATACATGATGTCCGTTTTCCGCTAAACCTTTTTAACAACGATTGCACTACGACAAAATGTGATTTACTAACTGAAGGAAATGCACATACTATTTTAGAAGAACTAACACAACACACTATTGTCGCTACCAAGAGTAATGAATCGCCAAAATTTTCATTTTAATTTCTTTTATTTTATCGTCAAAAATACTCTATTAGGTATTCTATTCAAAATTAAGTGTCCCACTCAAATCTTGAACGGGAATATTTTCCTTTTAATCTACGCGATAAACCCGTTTCAAGTACATTGACCTGGGATGTCAAAGGCATTAACGTATTTAAACCAGGTAATCAAAAAGAAATTCGAACTTTAAGGCTGTATAGTTTTACTTACATTTTATTTTTCGAGATGAATCCCCGCTTAGGAACTCTCCAAAAACAAATTTTCTGTTTTATTGTTTACACAATTTAAGATAACTAACTTCAAATTCACTGGTCACTTTCACAATTCAAAATAAACTGAAACTCAGACCCAATTCTACCTATCAAAGTTGACTTTTAACGGCATAGAAAAAAACCTCTGTGTCATAAAAAATATCATAGGGTAGATCATTCGTACTACCATTAATGATAGTACAGTGGAGCCATGAGATGCTCGTAACCAAAATTTGAAGGAAAGTCTCACCTCATTATTATTTCTTTTTTTTTTTAAATCGATTTCATTACAACCTAAAGGGTCCCTTTTGTTCGGCGCTAATTGTTAGCAGTGCCACTATGGGCTTGGACTTTTAATAACAAATATTTTAACCCTAAAAAAAGAACAACATTTTTTTGACAACAAAAACTTTTTTTTACATCAATATTAGATCGCTTATAAACCAAAAATTAGCCTATATTTCTAGCGAAGTATAAGAAAACAAAAACTTTTTTTTCTATATAAACAAAAGTTAGGATGCATTTCTAGCGAAGTATAAAAAACAAAAACTTTTTTCCTATATAAACAAATTCCTATATAAACATCAACTCTTATATAAACAAATTCCTATATAAATATCAACTCCTATATAAACAAAAATTATACTCCGCTAGAAGTGTAGACTATTTTTAGTTTATAAGCGTTTATATTTTTTGGTAGTTTAACAATTTTTCTTCAATCTTGTGATTTGTGATTAAAAATTTGTAAGATTTGTGAGTAAAAGTTAGTGAAAAAGTGCATTTTAAGGAAAATAAAATAAGGTAAGCTTTAGTTTGAGTTAGTAACAGTTCACATATCGAATTCTGCTTTGGACATAGCCCCCACCAGTGAAAAGCGCAAAGCAGATTTGAAATTAATAAATATTACAATCAAATTTTACTTTGGACATAGCACCCACCAGTGGTAAGCACAAAGTATATTTGATTTTAATAATTTGTTATAAAAACTGGCTACTTTTGAGCGACCAATATGAATATAATATATATTCAATTGGTGAACCAAAAGCAGTAACGTTAGTATTTAAGTTAGTAACAGTTTACATAATAAATGTTACAATCAAATCTTACTTTGGACATAGCACCCACCAGTGGTAAGCGCAAAGTATATTTGATTTTAATAATTTGTTATAAAAACTAGCTACTTTTGAGCGACCAATATGAATATAATATATATTCAATTGGTGTACCAAAAGCAGTAACGTTAGTATTTAAGTTAGTAACAGTTTACATAATAAATGTTACAATCAAATTTTACTTTGGACATAGCACCCACCAGTGGCAAGCGCAAAGTATATTTGATTTTAATAATTTGTTATAAAAACTGGCTACTTTTGAGCGACCAATATGAATATAATATATAATCAATTGGTGAACCAAAAGCAGTAACGTTAGTATTTAAGTTGGTAACAGTTTACATAATAAATGTTACAATCAAATCTTACTTTGGACATAGCACCCACCAGTGGTAAGCGCAAAGTATATTTGATTTTAATAATTTGTTATAAAAACTGGCTACTTTTGAGCGACCAATATGAATATAATATATATTCAATTGGTGGACCAAAAGCAGTAACGTTAGTATTCAAGTTAGTAACAGTTTATGAAATTAATAAATGTTGCAATCAAATTTTATTTTGGACATAGCACCCACCAGTGGTAAGCGCAAAGTATATTTGATTTTAATAATTGGTTATAAAAACTGGCTACTTTTGAGCGACCAATATGAATATAATATATATTCAATTGGTGGACCAAAAGCAGTAACGTTAGTAAAAATAAATGCAAAAAAAATTTACTTCTATATTTAATCATTTATATAATTTATAAAATTTTTTTTTTACAATAAAATTCCATTTAAATTTACAATAAAATTGCAATCTAATCCAAAATTTACATCAACATCAATTAATGTGGACATTTTTGAACAAAAATTTTCTACACTTTAATTTTTACACGTTTTATCACAATTTTAATAAATTTTTCTTTCTTTGAGTATTTTATTTCAAGCTTTTCTTATAATAATAATATATTTTTATTTATTTATTTGTTTGTGACAACTAGTTTCGAACTTATTTGTTCATCTTCAGGTCATTTTTTTTAAACTGAAAATGTACCTAACATCTAGTTTTTATATATAATAATATATATAATAACTCTTGCAAGTTTTTTCTTATTATTCTAAAATTTGAAAATCGTAGTCAATATAAAATAATAAAGTAATTTACAGAATTGATTTACGTGTACATTCAACGTATTTATACACAATTAAGTACGTTTTTGTTTGTAGATATAAGTAAATTTTATACATGTATATACTTATATACCTTTTAATAAAATAACGACAAGGCATTCGTTGAGATTTTATCTCTCTGTTTATATATTTCAATTTCTTCTAGCCGGTCCATTGTTTTGCTTTTCTTTACTTTGTGTACATTTCCTACGCGAGATAAAGAACGTTTTTCGTTCGTAAACATGTCTCACTCGACGCTAACGCGTCTCGTGAACATATGTTTACTCACTAAAAAACAATATTTTCATCAAGGTTATAAGAAGTTTTAAGGCGCCAATTCGCCGTGATGTAGCGTAATAGACTAAGCAGTTTTTCTCTGCTTGTCTCCGATACACCAACCTAATTCTGTCTGCATTATCCCTGCAGCATGGCGTAGACGTCGAGAGTTAGAAAACTTAATAAACAAATTGTTAATGAAAAAAATAAGGAAAACCATAACGTAAAAATTATGTTTTCTCTAATTTTCAAATTAAAACATTTTTTGTTTCTTTATATTTACGCCGGATGACGTCACACAAAATTTTCGATTAGCTGTCAAGAATACCTTATATTCGTTATACCATGTGTTGACGTAGAAGCAATGATTTCAAAAAGTGGTAATGAGAAATGCTAGCATATAATTTTTAATTTTTCTTTTTAAATATATGAATGAAAAATAATCAGTAATCTAGCTGATCAGTTCGGATATATGACAAATCAGCGATCAAATAAGTTAGAGATCAAATAAGCTTACTTGAAAACTTATTTGATCACTAATTTTTCATATATCCGAACTGATCAGCTAGAGTTCTGATTATTTTCCATTCATATATTTAAAAAAAAAAATTAAAAATTATATGCTAGCATTTCTCATTACCACTTTTTGAAATCATTGCTTCTACGTCAACAAAATGTCTACGCAAAAACTTTATTTATAAGCGTAGCGAAGCACGGAGGGCCCTGCTAGTATTTATAAATGTCTTAATATGTGGATTGAAAAGATTGTGTTAATGTTCAAGAAGTTTGTTTAGGTGCATTATGTTTTTTAATGTATAATTTTGAATCAATAAACATTGCCGCTGATATTACTTTATTTCGAAGTAAATTAAAAGAAATGCTACTATTGAATATTAAATCTGTTTCACTGAGTCAACCGTCTAAAAAAGTCAACCGTCCAAAAGCACCAAGCCTCCTTCAACCAGGAAAACATACATTTGAGTTGTATAAGTCGATTTCCGTTATACCCAGGTAACATTGCTGTGGACTTTAAGCGCACTGCAAAAGAATGTTTTCATAAAAATCGTAGAATACGTGAAATAAGGAAATCAATTTTGTTTTCATAACATCAATTTCATAAGCTGGGTTTTAACATGCGAACTGTGGATGAAATTATTAACCAATTACTCTGTTCAAAAGCGGGCTATACGAATTGTGGGTGATCGAGCTTTGACATCAAAACTTGATTCCCTACAACATCTTCGCACTGTTGCTGACCTCGTTGTTTTTTACAAATATCGTCATCATCGGTGCTCAGATGAAATCAGCGGCATCATGCCTCAAACTTATTCTTACCCCCGTTCCACACGGCAATCGGCTGCCGCAACCGGTGAAACGGTAAAGATCCCGCGCTGTCATACTGGCAGATCGGAGAGAGACTTCTTTGTCCGAACTGCGTACAAATGGAATAGTTTGTCGGAACACTTAGGGTGCTTTCCAAATGACGACTTATTTGATACTTATTACTTATTTGCCGCCATATTGAAAATGTCAAAAAAATCATTCAAGACAATAATGTCTATAATTATGTCAGTTTAAATCTGATTTATTAAAACGTTTGATCAAATTAATGACAGATATTAACTAAATTAAATAGAAAGTACATTTGACATATCAGATTAGATTTTTATGGAAAAAGAGATACAAAATAAGTCACCTCGCTAGCATACTTATTCGAATAAGTTTAGAATAAGTTACGTTCCACAAATAAGTCGTCGTTTGGAAAGCACCTTAGTCTTAGGTGGCTTCAACCGGCAGAGGTTAAAAGAAAGCGTTAATCAACACCTTAGAACGTCAGTTGTTGTGGGACCCAGGTCTAGACCTAGGTCTTAAAAGGTATTTATGTGTTGTTGTGACACATATTCTAAACCCTATTACGCAACACATTTTATTAAAAAAAAAAAATTAAAAATAAGAATTTTGTGGTGAATATAGAATTTTCTTTATAATACAATTATAATACAATTTGAAGTAAAAAATATCTAACTTGATCATTTAAAACGCAAAATAATGCTATGAAATACTTGATAAAAAAAATGTTTTAGTTCAATAAATGTATTATAGTAAAAAATAAAGTTATTTATGTACCACGTGAATTATAAGATGTCAATTACCTTGTGAAACTTACTAGCCCTCGGGCCAGAGGCCCTCGGGTAGTAAACGTTTCCCGCGGGAATTAACATCCTTATAATTCCCTTGATACATAAATAACTATTATCGAATGAAATGTAACATATAATTTGAATTTTGTTTTAAATTAAATAAAATAGTTTTTATCAAATAAAAAATACTAGTTAGTTCTAAATTTTTAAAATTCACAAAACAATTTATTTTTAATTAAAATTTAATTAAAATAGTATTTATATTTAATTAGACTTTGTGTTTTATTTGTTTTTGTTAACAAATAGTTCTTTTTTATAATTCAAATAGTAATTATACAAGACCACAACATTTTCTTTTATCGTAAAATGTCAACTTTTATGTCTTTTATAAAATGTCAACATCTTTTTCACTTAAAAGATTTATAAAATAAAACTTTGGCGTTCGAATAGCAATTTCTGTTATTTGATCTTTTATTTTGACAGATTAAAAAATTCATATAAAATATATTGCGACGCTGATGCATAGGCTGACTTCACCACAGCTCTGGAAACATAGTGTTCTGGATATATAATGAGCTAATATCCATAAAATACTTTAATTAAAAGCTAACCAATGTTACGGACTTCGTAGTTCTAATAATAAAAATATTAAAGCAGGCAGTAGTATCCCAACAAACATAAATTCTGTTGTACGAGAAAAAGTAAAAAAATTTTATCGGAAGTGACAAAGCGGAAGTTAGGATGCAGAACTGTTGTAAACCGTACTAAATGTGTATGTACCAAATTTCATCCAACTCGATTATCAGGTACAGAAGTTATTGAGCTTCCAAAATAACAGGTGCTTGGAGGACCCCCTACCACTTTGTTCACTATCGCTAAAAAAAACTAATCAATTCCTTGCCATACATATTTGCATCTTGTTGCAAAGTGTAATCAAAATTACTTAACGAACGAATGTTGTATGCTTCCAACAAACACTGAAACAATAAACAGGTGTTCGGGAGGACCCCACCAATTATCCCAATATTGTCCAAAAACTAGTCAATTCTTTGTCAATAAAGTCTTTATCTTTTTCAAAGTGCCATTAAAATTGATTAATGAATGAAATCTGTATGCTCCCAACAAACTTTAAAAACAAAGTGTGATAAGTCAGCAGTTGTATGGTAGATCCCCCGCCACTTTGATCAATGTGTCCCAAAAGATGATAATTATCTTCTTACACTAATTGAAACCTTTCCATAAGTTTTATCATAATCACTTCATTATTGTAGGCTGTAGTGTGCATAAAGATACTGAAAAAACTGCCAACAATTAAAAAAAATTTTTTACCGGAAGTAAAAATCCGGAAGTTGGGATGCAGAATTTTTGTAAATCATACTAAATGCTTATGTACAAAGTTTCATCCAATTCGATTATCAGGTACAGATGTTATTGAGCTTTAAAAAAAACAGGTGTATGGGACACCCCCCCACCACTTTGTTCACTATCGCTCAAAAACTAATCAGTTCTTTGTCATACATGTTTGCATCTTTTTCCAAAGTGTCATCAAAGTTCGTTCACGAACGAATGCTGTGTGCTCCCAACAAACATTGAAAAAAGTGTGACACATTAAACAGGTGTTAGGGAGGACCCCCACCACTTATTCCAATATTATCCAAAAACTAATCAGTTCTTTGTTACTTAAGTCTCCATCTTTTTCCAAAGTGTCATTAAAATAAATTAATGAACGAAGTCTGTATGCTCCCAACAAACTTAAAAAACAAAGTGTGAAAAGTCAGCATTTGTATGGTAGACCGCCCACCACTTTGATCAATGTGTCCTAAAACATAATAATTATCTTTTCACACTTATTGGAACCCTATTCCATAAGTTTCATCATAATCACTTCATTATTGTAGGCTGTAGTGTGCATAAAGACACTGAAAAAACTTCAAAAAAGTACAAAAAAAAAATTTTTTACCGGAAGTGAAAAACCGGAAGTTGGGATGCAGAACTATTTTAAACCGTACTACATACTCATGTACCAAGTTTCATCCAATTCGCTTATCAGGTACAGAAGTTATAGAGCTTTCAAAAAAACAGGTGCTCCAGGGACCCCCCACCACTTTGTTCACTATCGCTCAAAAACTAATCAGTTCTTTGCCATATATGTTTGCTTTTTTTTTCAACGTTTCATCAAAATTCGTTCACGAACGAATGCTGTGTGCTCCCAACAAACATTGAAAAAAGTGTGACACATTAAACAGGTGTTCGGGAGGACCCCCACCACTTATTCCAATATTATCCAAAAACTAATCAGTTCTTTGTTACTTAAGTCTCCATCTTTTTCTAAAGTGTCATTAAAATAAATTAATGAACGAAGTCTGTATGCTCCCAACAAACTTAAAAAACAAAGAGTGAAAAGTCAGCATTTGTATGGTAGACCCCCCACCACTTTGATCAATGTGTCCCAAAACATGATAATTATCTTTTCAAACTAATTGGAACCCTATTCCATAAGTTTCATCATAATCACTTCATTATTGTGGGCTGTAGTGTGCATAAAGACACTGAAAAAACTTCAAAAAAGTACAAAAAAATTTTTTTTACCGGAAGTGAAAAACCGGAAGTTGGGATGCAGAACTATTTTAAACCGTACTACATACTCATGTACCAAGTTTCATCCAATTCGCTTATCAGGTACAGAAGTTATAGAACTTTCAAAAAAACAGGTGCCCCAGGGACCCCCCACCACTTTGTTCACTATCGCTCAAAAACTAATCAGTTCTTTGTCATACATGTTTGCGTCTTTTTCCAAAGTGTCATCAAAATTCATTCACGAATGAATGTTTTATGCTCCCAACAAACTTAAAAACTTTGTGGAAAAAACCACCTGTTGTATGGTGGACCCCTCAACCTTTTATCCAATGTGCTCCAAAAGCCGATAAAATCTTTCTCATGTTATTTAAAAGCTTTTCGCAACGTTTCATGAAAATCGATCGGTAATTGTAGGCTACAGTAGAGATAAACACCTGAAAAAAAAACTTTTTAACCGGAAGTGACAAACCGAAAGTTGGTATGCTGAAATATTGGAAACAGTACTAAAACCTTATATACTAAGTTTCAATAAGATCATAGCCCGGGATCAGAAGTTATTCAAGATTTAAACTTAGAGGTGTTCAGGAGACCCCCCCGCCATTTTGTCCAAATTTGAAATGAATCCAGATCTTCCATTTTCAAGTGAACCTGTATCATTTGCCAAAGTTTCATCAAGATCCTATGCAGAAAACTCGTCATTTGTCGAACTCGTCATCAAAACTCGTCAAGAAAATTTGTCATTATTAACCTAGGTAGTTTTTTTTATTATTATAGACCTAGGTTGAGAAAAATTACTTCTCATTGAGGCATTCGAATAAATAATGACGATTTCTCAAGTTAGTAGTTAAAAAAATTTATTAATTTTGGTTTTTAATACAATAATTTCCGATGAAAAACTAAATTTAGTGCAAGAAATATTTTTTCTTCATGTTTATTTTATAATAAAACTTTTATTTTAATATGACAGACCTTGATTTTCATATATGCAAGATTTTGAGCAGCATTAGGAGACCAACAATTTTGAATCAGCAGAGAATAATTTTGATGAAAGATAGGATTCAAACCTTTTTGAACATTTACACCGACAAATTATTCTATACTATCGATCAACTTAAATTGTAATGTGCTTTTTCAAATATTTAGCACAGACACTCATCTTCAGCAAAATTCATTATAACTATTCCAAGTATTTGTGACGTCATTCATATGAAAATTGTTTTTCCAATAATAAGGTAATAAAGGAATTTTTTCAAAGTCGTGACCTATCTAAATCGTGTTTTCACAATAAATATTGAATAGTTTGTACATAACAATTTGAGATGGGGATATTTTCTTGTTTCATACTTGATTTTTCAGTTGTTGGGTTTAGGTTTTTGAGCTTACCTTTTTATAATAATAAGAAAATTGTGGAAAATTATTATTATTTTTTATATGTAAGTAAGCTAAATATTTAAATTTGTTGGAGTCTGAATTTTTACGGATCCGTACTTTAAAAAAGTAAAAGTGCTATCAAATTATCCGCAGGAGGGATCGATTTTGATCGATTATGATCAATGTTGATCTACGGGTCTGACTACCCTGCGTACTCCAGTCCCTGCCATTGACATATGAGTTAGCGTGAGATATCACATACCACTGGCAATGGCAGGAGATGTCATTAGTCAAGATGATATCTTAGGGTGCTGGCGGACGAACTTTAATTAGTCAACGGCAGCACTTCCAGTCTTAGCTGGGCAGCGTTCCGTAGCGGTACCGCTCATTAGCTCTTCCGAGGAATCGGACCAACACGTAGTTATGTGTGGGCTTTGTGCCTCGATTGAGGTGGTGGGCGGTGCGTCTGGGGTGCGCTGCATCAGCTGGATTATTGGCATTTAGTTTTGTTTTGTTTTCTGCAAATTTATCACAATTTGTTTTTCACTTATTATTTTGTTATTATTTCTTCATCTTATCATGAAATATTGGCATATGTCATATTTTGTAGTATGATAGGATTTTTTACTTAGTTATGCATTTTAAAATAAAACACATAAAAATAAAATAAACATTTTCGTATATGGCAGTACAACCGAAAAAAAATAAGTCTGCAAGTGGTAAAGCAAATTTGCGCAATCCACCCGCACATAAAGCGGCATGTCCACGGAATTTGCAGGGACAAAACATATATGAATCAATAAAAAATTTTTAAATAAATGTTCAAAACATCTGCGGATTGAACGCTAACCATGACCAGGTGCAACATCATCTTGAGCACGACAAACCAAACATTCTATTCCTTACAGAAACACAAGTTTCTGAAAATTTTCTCTTTATAGAATCGCTTAATTCCAAATATAGGCTCGAATCAGCTTTCAAACTCCATCAGGGCGTATGTGCATTCATTCATGAGAGTGTTGCGTACACGCGCTTTCCAAATTTTGAACTACACGGTGACGGCTTCAATACAATGGTTTTAAAGATTTGTCTTCCAGAAATGACTTTTTTTACAATACCTTTATACCGGTCCCCCAACAAACGTAACCCAAACTTTTTAATATACTGACAAAAATTATGGACGAGATTAGAGCAAAGTCCCCTAACTGTGAAGTTATCGTTACCGGTGACTTCAACGTCCACAACAAATCATGGTTGGAATTCTCCAAATCGACCGACGATGTTGACAATAGTGGAAAACTGGCAGAAATTTTTGCCGCGTCTCAGGGCCTATTCCAAATTGTTGAAAGCCCGACTTTCACTCCCCGTAATGGCGGTGATAATAGTTTTCTTTTAGATCTCTATCTTACCACAATGCCAGATATTACGAGGGTCGATGTCGCGAAAGGTAGTATTGGAAATTCTGATCATTATTTAATCTCATCAATTATCAAAACTGATTTACTTAAAACTACAGCTCCCAAACCCCGTAAAATATTTCACTACTCAAAAATGGATAAGAGTGGTCTTCAAAATTTTTTCCATGGTTTCCCTTTCGACCGTCATTGTTTTTACACTGACAATGTAAATGTTTCTGCTCAAAACTTTACAGAAACCATCCAATTTGCTATCAATAAATTTGTCCCTTTCTCCATAGTAAAACCCAAACAAAAATACTTGTATTCGAAAGCTGCCAAAACGGCACTTAGAAACAAACGTAGATCATTTAATATTTGGATTCATAACAAAACTCCCACTAATCGATCCCAATATCTAAAGGCAAACAAAATATCTAATCAGATTATCTCAAACGAAAAGTCCGAAATTGACAGAGCGAAAGCCTAAAAACTTACGTCTATGTCTGTTTCTGACAAGAGTTTCTACAGTGCCATTAATTCTTTAAATTCTTGTACAAAATTTTCAATTCCCCCTATTATTGATGGTGATTTAATCGTCAATGATCCCGCAAGAAAAGCTAACTTGTTCGCTGAACGCTTTGCTCTGAACTCCACTGTTTTGGAAACTCCTAAAGAAATACCCCAAATCCAGTCTTCAGGAGTTAATATGAATGAACTTCACTTCAAACCTAAAATAGTCGCTAAACTTTTAAAGGGGTTAAACATCAACAAAGCATCAGGAATGGACAATATTCCACCCATTATTTTAAAAACCTTTTCCAAAGAACTTGCACCAACTTTAACTAAAATATTCTACCAATCCTACAAATCTGGTATATTTCCCTCGTGCTGGAAGTTGGCAAATATCCAGCCCATCCCCAAAAAGGGACCAAAATCCGATATCTCAAATTATAGGCCAATAGCTTTACTATCGGTCCTATCCAAAGTCTATGAGCATTATATTAATACACATATTTCAAAATTTCTGGAAGAAAATCATTTAATATCCGACAGCCAATACGGTTTTCGAAACAAAAGATCAACTACCGATCTATTAAACTATGTAGCGCATTGTTGGAACAGCATGCTTGATAAAGGTGGTGAAACATACGTTATCGCTTTAGACATCTCCAAGGCATTCGATCGAGTCTGGCATGCCAACTTAATCATCAAGCTCGTTGCGTACGGTTTTCATCCCAATGTTGTGAAGCTGATTCAAAATTTTCTATCCAACCGATACATTTCGGTAACCTTAGACGGATTTTCTTCTGAGTCTAAACTAATTAACGCTGGTGTACCCCAAGGCTCAGTATTATCCCCGACCCTATTTTTGATTTATATCAACGAATTGTTGAAAATCACCAGTAACCCAATAAATAGTTTTGCAGATGATAGTACTCTGCACAAGTCGTTCGAGCCCCTTCCTTCAAAAGGTAAAATGCACGAACGAATTAATCCTGCGCGGAGAGACGCTGCCATAAACGTGAACAAAGACCTGAATAAAGTCGCCGACTGGGGTGACCAAAACCTTGTCAATTTCAACTCCACCAAAACACAGCTGTTGGTTGTTTCCAGATTAAAGACCGAGTTCCCCAAAGATATTTTATTTAGTATGTGTGATGAACCATTAGGTGAATGTAAAAACATTCGTTTATTGGGTGTCACAGTTTCAAATGACCTACTCTGGAACGATCATGTAATGGCGATGGCAAAAAGCGCGTCTAAGAAACTCGGCCTCCTAAATAGATGCAAAAAATTTTTCACTCCATACCAATTGCTCCATGTTTATAAGTCCTATATTCGTCCCTGTATTGAGTACTGCTGTCAAGTTTGGGGTGCTGCCTCTGTTTCCATCTTGGCCCTCTTGGACTCTGTTCAAAAACGAGCTATACGAAATGTAGGTGATCGAACTTTGACATCAAAACTTGATTCCCTACAACATCGTCGCACTGTTGCTGATCTCGTTGTTTTTTACAAATATCGTCATCAGCAGTGCTCAGATGAAATCAGCGGCATCATGCCTCAAACTTATTCTTACCCCCGTTCCACTCGGCAATCGGCTGCCGCAACCGGTGAAACGGTAAAGATCCCGCGCTGTCATACTGGCAGATCGCAGAGAGACTTCTTTGTCCGAACTGCGTACAAATGGAATAGTTTGCCGGAACACTTAGTCTCAGGTGGCTTCAACCCAAAGATTGTTAAAAAAAGCGTTAATCTACACCTTAGAACGCCAGTTGTTGTGGGACCCAGGTCTAGACCTGGGTCTTAAAAGGTATTTATGTGTTGTTGTGATACATATTCTAAACCCTATTACACAACACATTTTATTAAAAAAAAAAAAAAAAAAAAAATTGAAATTTTCTACAGTTTTTAAATGTGTTTTCCCAAGCCTGCTGATAACAAAAAAATTCAAATCTTTGTTTTCATCTATATTTTATGAACATAGATAAGGAGATAGTAAATCAAAAGTTTTTTTTAAGGAATCAAGTTTTGTTTAGAAAAATCGAAACAGATCAAAGAAAAATTTCAATGATTTTTCGACTGCTTAGTTTTTAAGATAATGCCGAAAACGAGTGTTTTTTTCTTGTCAGTTTTTGCATGCGATTACAAATATTATTTGTAAAAAATGTATCTACTTTGTATCTTATACAAACCGGAAATTGCATTACTACAGCATAAAATGCATTTTTTGAAGTCGCTTTAAGAAAATAAAATAACTTTGTTAATAAGACTCAGAATTGGTTCAACCCGGGTTCCGGGGGTTTGGAGGTCACTGATCACGATTATGATGTTAAAATTGACCAACAGCCGACCTGGCGCTTAGGATCGCTGATGAACGTCATCTCCGTGAGACTCTCCCAAAATTCGGACGGGGACGTCATCCAAGAGAGTTTTCCTGACAAGATCGCAAGAAACAAACCGAAAATCGTCATGTGGGCGTTTTTTTGGAGCGCTGAATCCAAATTTCACGTGGAAAACTACCTCCCGATCACCTGGTGCAATATTGTTTTGATTTGACGAAAGCAATCAACAACTTTTACTTCGGTCTGAAAGACCTAAGTATTACATTCATGAGCTCAAAGTGAAATTCTTACCCCCACTTTTTTGGCATTTCTCGACGTTTTAGGACCTACTGATTCTAAAAAAGCAAAAAAAAAAAATGCATGTCTGTCTGCCGGCCGGCCAGCCGTCCGGCCGTCATTACCTACGCTGCATGGAAAACCGCTGGAGGGGTTTCAAAAATTTTTTTTCTAAAAATAGGTATTCACAAGGGACAGGTCCGAAGGGACGCTGTGTTCGATAACTGTACCGGAAGTGTGTCAAAAAATCATTATGTGTGTCAAAACTAGCAAATTTTTATATTTTTGGCTTAAAAAACGTTCAATTTAAGTGATTACGAGTAGGAACATTAAATTTGGAGAAATCTTGATGGTCGGGATTGGTATGTGAGATCAAATACTAGATTATTGCATTATAAGTTTGTCAAAAAAATGTTGTCAAGTGTGTCAAAAGAAAGATTTTTGTTTGTTTTTTTTACCCAATTTTTTGGAAAAAAAATAAAATTAATAGTTTGTATGACATGATATTTTATTATTATTATAGAGAATTATGGCATTATAAGTTTGTCAAAAAATAATGTCAAGTGTGTCAAAAAATGATTTCATTTATTTTTTTAGCCAATTTTTTGGGAAAAAAATGTAGCTGTTTTTATGACGTAAATGTAATTTACAATGAAATTGGACATGGACATTTTTGAATTTGTTATAGTTTTTGAAATATTTTTGGAATTTTGAAAAAGTTTGTATTTTTGATTTTGTAATAATTTTTGCAATATTTTTAGAATTTCGGCAAAAGTTTTAATTTTTGATTTTGTAAGAATTTTTGTAATATTTTTAGAATTTTGAAAAATTTTTTATTTTTGATATTATTATAATTTTTGGAATTTTGAAAAAGTTTGATTTTATTTAATTTAACAATATTTTTGGAATTTTGATTATAATTTTCCGGCAACGTATTGATGTTTCGTGTTAGTTTTGTAATAAATTTTTAAACAGAGATAAAAAATACTTGTACTTTAACAAAGAGTTATGTTTGATATACATCGCTGCCCAAAACTAAAAACCATGTCCTCATAAAAGTTTTTTGCCGAAAACTATATCAAAATCCTTTACCCAGACCGAGGTCTTGATATCTCAGAGCTGTGAGATTTCAGCCCCTCCATATTTTTCTTTTTAGGGTTCCGTTTTTTATACGGAACACTATTGGTGAGAGTAAAACGAGTTTTCCACATTATATCGATTATCTCGTAAACTATAAATGCTATGGACTTGAAATTTGAGGTGCGTATAAAACTAATCTGCTCACATGAAATGACGGATACAAATAAAACTAAAGTGGTTTTCGTTTGGTTTACAGGGTATGTGACACCTTTGAGAAAATATATTTTTTTATAGATTCAAGTAGGGCAGCATATGAAAGGGCGTCATTTTAGTATTTCTTAAATATTTATTTTGGAATTTTACACCTCACCATTTTTTGTATAATTTGGAATAATGACGTTTTTTTTGTGTTTTCTTACCTCGATTAGCTCCGAACCTAACTGATCGAAAATTTTCAAATGTATTTGGAATGATAGAAAAATTAGTACGTTTTTAATAAAAAATATAAAAAAGTATCATATCCTCATACTTAGATTTATTAAGGGGGTGGATATGAGGAGGGGTAAAATCACTATTTAAAATGGGGTCAAGTGGGGTGTCATTTGAAAGAACACTTTATTTAGAAACCACAACAATTTTTTTTAGAATTTTGCGATGCACAGTTTTTGAGTTATTTTCAAAAAAGTGCAATTTTCAGACCGTCCCCCCCCCTCTAGGTTTCGACACTGATTGACAGAAAAATTTGTAAAAATTCACAGAGTTAGGAAATTTGGTAAATTTTGAATGAAAATTATAGCGAGGTCTTAAATAATTATATTTCTGTGTGTTTAGGGAACCGGTGTAAAGAGGGTAAAAAAAATTTTTTTGACCTAAGCGAATGGGATGTCATTTGAAAGAGCACTTAATTTAAAATTTGTTGCATTTTTTTTAGAATTTTGCGGTGCACAGTTTTTGAGTTATAGACAAAAAAGTGCAAAATTCAGACCGTTTTCCCCCCCCTACGTTTCGACACTGATTGAAAAAAAAATTTGAAAAAACCCACAGAGCTAGGAAATTTAGTAGATTTTGTATGAAAATTATAGCGAGGTCTCAAATAATTATATTTCTGTGTGTGTAGGGGACCGGTGTAAAGGGGGTAAAAAAAAATTGCAATTTTTTTTAGAATTTTTCGGTGCACAGTTTTTGAGTTATGGACAAAAAAGTGAAAAATCCGACCGTCCCCCCCCCTACGTTTCGACACTGATTGACAGAAAAATTTGAAAAAATGCACTGAGCTAGGAAATTCGGTAAATTTTGTATGAAAATTATAGAGAGGTCTCAAATAATTATATTTCTGTGTGTTTAGGGGTAAAGAGGGTAAAAGAAAATCTGTTTGGACCCAAGCGAGTGAGATGTCATTTAAAAGAGCATCTAATTTATAAATCATTGCAATTTTTTTTAGAATTTTGTGATGTAAAGATTTTGAGTTATTATCAAAAAAGTGCAAAATTCAGATCGTTTCGCTCCCTGATTGACAGAAAAATTTGAAAAAATTCGCAGAGACAGGAAAATTTGTAAATTTTGAATGAAAATCATAGCAAAGTCTCAAATAACTATATTTCTGTGTGTTTAGGGGATGGGTGTGGGGAGAGTAAAAAACCACTTTTGAACCAAGCGAATAGGGCATGGTTAGATTAATCGATTGTTCGATTAATTGATCATTTCGCAAATTGTTCGATTAATCGAACAAAAAAATTATTAATCGATTAATCTAAATTTACGAAAATGTTTAAAATTGTTTAAAATTTTGTACCGAATTGTGAAAAGGTTTATTGTCTAAAGATGTATTCTCTTTTTCTTACGAATTACTTTTTTAGTTGTTATGGGTATAACACAAAGTACATTAATATCAAAATTTGATCCCAATGCAAAAATCTTTACTATGCCTTAAGTAATATTTTTATTATTAATCCAAACAGTAAACTATGGTTTAAAGTATATTGAACTCCATTACTTTCCATTCTGAAGGAAACAGCTTGTTTCTTATCATTTTCAATTAGTGCAGTATATTTTCAAACACATAACTTTGTAAGGCCTGAAAACTTCAATGACAAAGAGTGAGATACTCATCCTAGGCTAACGCCTAGAGCAACAATTTCACTCTTATGCAAAAAAGACATACTTTACGCCCTTAATACATAGATAGCTATTAAATTTTTATTTATTCTTATGTCATTGTAAAAGTTGAACTTTTAAATATGATATAACGCGTGTATTTGCTTAAAAAAAATTAATAAAAATATTAGAATTAGTAAAAATTTTATTTAATCGATTAATCAATTAATCGATGTTAAAATTTTCATATTAATCGTTAATCGATGTTTAGTCCCAATCGATTAATCGACCATGCCCTACAAACGAATGGGGTGTCATATGAAGGAGCACTTAATTTAAGAAACATTACAATTTTTTTAGAACTTAGCGGTGCACAGTTTTTGTGTTATTGAAAAAAAATATTTTTAGTATGTAGCCTCTCCACCACCCCCTAAATTTCAACACTTGATTGACCGAAAAAATAATCAAATTTAAACCATTTACAAGCTGGTGAATCTTTCTTGAGTTACCATAAACATCTATGGATGAGATTTAACCTAATGTAACATTTTTTGAGTTATTTTTGATCAATGTGGATTTGATTGTAATTTACTATTTAAATTTACGATTAAACATTAATTATTTTGTTATACGGCTACGGTCTGGAAATATAAGGACATTACAACACAACTTTTTGTCAATAGTTTTTGATATTGTGTTCTTTTACATTCACGGAACCCTTGACGAGCGAATTTTATTCGCACTTGTCTGACTTTTTGGTTTTTATAAACATTTTTTATGTTTATGTTAATTTAACATTTTTATTATAAAATATTACCCTGAAGATGATTGTAAATTAACAATTGAAATGGTGTATATTTTTAATAACGCAGTTGTTTTATTAAAATATAAAAATTCGACTATAATACTTTAGTTTTTTGATAATTTGTAAATTTAAACTCTTAAAAATCTTGCGGCTTGTTTAAAGACTATTTTCTGTATTTATTTGTTGTCTTTTTTTATTAAAACATCAAACAAATTTTTTTTATATTGCTTATATTTCGGTCTAGCGGGCCATCTTCATGAGCTATAATAATTAAAACAGTTGTTTAAGAAAAGTTAAACCAAATTATGAACACCAAATCGAAAAACTCAATGTGCAAACACAAAAAACTTTTCTATATCTTACCTAACAATTTGTCTAATTTTTATAAAAATAATAACAATACTTGTTCTGAATATATAAACAAAATTAACTAATATAGAAACACTAATTTTTACGTTACAAACTATTTGTATAAACCTTAAAAACTTCATATATAACTTTCACAAGTAAAAAATTTAACATTAACACTGATTATTTATATAAAAACAATTGATTAAAATATTTATAAAATTTTCCTTTAGATCGATCGATGTATTCGATCGAGTCTAGCATTACGTTTTGATAATATATAACTTTTTTTAAACAATTAGCAAATCTAAAGTTGAAAAAAACCTGTCATTCAAAAAGAAGAATGACCTAATTAGAAGAAACGGATTTTTTTTCCCTAACCTTAACTCAAAGTAAAAAAAAAAACTTAAATAATATAGATAATTAATATAATTTTGGTAAAAGATATTCATGCCAGTTACTATGATTTAAAAATGTATTTGTCTTTATTAAAGTTACAGAACAAATTAAGGGAGTAAAAATTATTATGAATTCGGCTTATTTAGAGACTTGATGATTCCAATATAATTAGCATGTAATTTATTAGTGTCTACTCTGTTGTAACTAAAATATAATATAATTTAGTACTATAACACAAATATAAAAACCAACTAGTACTACAACAAGGAAGTCGCTAGTACTTCATTGTTAGATAAATCATATGTGGAATAGACTTTGTTAAGTGTAGATGTGAAATCTAATTTTATGTAAAAATTATAATAATAAATATTAAAGAAATCTTAATATGGTGTTCATAAAATTTATATAGCAAACATCAAAACATGGCGCAGTTGAAAAGTAAAATAAAAGTATAACGCAATCAAATTAAAGATAAAAATTATCACGTGTCGATCCAAAATAAAAATTTGACAGCTAAATTTAAATCGGATAAATTCTGAATCATCGGTAGTAAAAAAGCATTAAAATGGATAAATTAGTGGTAAATTTACCCACACCATTAAATTGCACAGGAAATATGGCTGCAAATTGGAACAAATTTATAAAGTCTTTTCAAAACTATATGATAGGGCTTGAGCTTGACGAAAAACCGAAGCACGTAAAAGCTGCCATATTTAAAAATATAATTGGAGAAGATGCTCTAGAAATATATGAGCAATTCAATCTAGATGAAGACGATGAAGCAGATTATGAACTTATTGTTGCAGAATTTGAAAAA
This sequence comes from Diogma glabrata, assembly GCA_963693315.1. Taxonomy (NCBI): domain Eukaryota; kingdom Metazoa; phylum Arthropoda; class Insecta; order Diptera; family Cylindrotomidae; genus Diogma; species Diogma glabrata. The sequence goes on along the minus strand of OY856187.1, from coordinate 376,730,115 downwards.
TATTGTGTGGGGAAAACAAACATTATCTATGAGCGGTATTGTTTCTACAATAGAAGTCAAAAAGAAGGAGAAATATTTAATCAATTCTTAAACGAAGTTCGCAAATTAGCCAAGTCCTGTGAATTTGGTACACAGGAATATGCTCTCATTAGAGACCGTTTAATTTTTGGAATACGTGATTTACAACTTCAGGAACAGCTTATCAAAAATGGAGATCCATCTTTAGACAAAACGATTGAACAATGCCGAATAGTGGAACAAAATAAGGCTCATACTAAACAAATTCAACAACAAGTAGGTGACGTTCATGATATTAAAGGTAATTATTATAGGAAAAATTTTACAAATAATACATCTGGGTGCAACCATTCACAATTTTGCAAAAATAATAAAAATTCAAATTGTAATACTAAAACTAATCAATTATCAGAATCCTCGTCATCGCAACCACGATCAAAGCCGCGAATTGTTAATTGTAGAAAATGTGATCAGTCGCATATTCTTGGTAAATGTCCAGCTTATGGACAGAAATGCAATAAATGTAAAGCATTACATCATTTTACAAAATGTTGTAAGTCGAAACACGTTAACGAAATCGAAAATGATCATGATTGTGATGATGAAATTGATCATGTTTACATAGATAGTTTAGAGTTAGTAGATATAATATCTTCTGAATTTCCTTCGAAAAATAAGATAGTCAGTTGGTATGAAAACATTTTAGTTGAAAACGAACAGATTAATTTCAAACTCAATACGGGTTCGGACGTCAACATAATACCAATGTTAATATTTCAAAAATTAAATTGTAATAAGGAAATAGTAAAATCTAACATTCAATTACGAGCATATGGGGGCACAAAAATTATTCCTTATGGGTCAATCAAGTTAATCGTTAAATGTCGAGATTTTGAATCAGAAGAGTGCTTCGTTATAATAAACTCTGATTCCACTCCAATTTTGGGATTGAATACATGTTCCAAAATGGGATTGATAAATAGGGTTTGTGAAATCTCGGATACAAGACAAAATTTTATTCATAGTAATAAAGAAATTTTTACAGGACTTGGGAAGTTTCCGAATCCTTTAAAATTGTTTGTTAAAAGTAATGCCATCCCAGTTACTCGACCTCCAAAACGATTGCCTCTGCAGATTAAGCCTAAAGTCAAAGATGCGCTAGACCATCTAACGAAAATGGAAATCATCGAACCACTATCTGAGCCTAGTGATTGGTTGAGTAATTTGACTGTAGTTGAAAAACCCAATGGATCACTCAGATTATGTCTGGATCCCAAGTTTCTAAATTTAGCTTTAAAAAAAGAGCATTATTTAATTCCCACATTAGCAGAGCTTAAAGCTCAATTGTCTGGGTGTGAGTACTTTACAGTATTAGATTTAAAGGATGGATTCTATCAAATAGAATTAACGCCTGAATCCTCTGAATTATGTTCCTTTAGCACACCTTTTGGAAGCTACAAATTTAAACGTCTCCCATTTGGCATTAACGTTGCTCCGGAAGCATTTCAAAGAATGAATGAAAGTAATTTCGGAGATATTGATGGAACTTTCACTTACATTGATGACCTTTTGATAAAGGCAAAATCTGAAAAGGAACATGATGAAATTTTAATGAAAGTGGTTCAGAGGGCAAAAGATCTTAATATTAAATTTAACATCGATAAACTTCAATACAAAGTAAAAGAAGTTACCTTTTTGGGACATAAATTTAGTAAAGAGGGGATGAAAGCTGATTCCGGCCGTGTTAAAGCTATAGTTAATATGGAAAATCCAACGACTAAACAAGAGCTACAACGCTTTCTCGGCATGGTGAATTACTTACGCAGTTTCATTCCGAACTTAGCAAAAAAAACAGAGCCACTACGTCAGTTACTAAAAATCAATAACGAATTTGTGTGGACTGCAGCACACTCTAATAATATAGCTTTACTCAAAAAATTAATTACTAATTCACCCATACTTCAACCGTTTGATGCGACTAAGCAAATAGTCATTCAAACGGATGCTTCCAAAAGCGGAATCGGATGTGTGCTACTACAGGATAAAAAGCCTGTAGCTTATGCATCTAGAAGCCTTACGTCAGCTGAAGAAAATTATGCGCAGGTCGAAAAAGAGCTGTTAGGGATATTATATTCATGTACAAAATTTCATAATTACATTTATGGCCGTTATGTCCAGATACATACTGACCATAAACCTTTGGTAAGTGTAATGAACAACGAGATGTCAAAGGTAAATTCTTCCCGATTAAAGCGGATGAAAATGAAAATGCTCAAGTATAATCTAAATGTAATATATGTCCCAGGAAAAGACCTTCATATAGCAGATCAATTATCTAGATCGTATCTAAAAGACGAACCGGCTACCGAATTTTTGGAATATGTAGATGTGGTGCATACGATTGATATGACAGAAAAAAATAAAGAAAATTTTCAGAAAGAAATAAGAAACGATGTTGCTCTATCTAAATTAATCTCAATTTATCAAAATGGATGGCCTAGTGATAAAAAGAATCTTCCTGATCTAGTTAAACCGTATTGGAAATTTCGAGATGATATTTTTTATGATGATGGAATTTTATTTTTTGGTGAAAGAATAATAGTTCCAAATAGTTTAAAAAATGATATGCTCGAAAAACTGCATGACGCTCATATTGGTTATCACTAAAACTAAAAGTCAGGCTAGAAATATTTTCTATTGGTTTAGCATAGATGCAGATATAGAAGACTATATCAGTAAATGTCGCATTTGTGAAAAATACCAATCATCTAATATACACGAGCCACTAATACCTCATAATATCCCAGAGTTGCCCTTTGAAAAAATTGCATGTGATATAATGACAGTTGAGACTAATGATTATCTGGTCCTGACAGATTACTTTTCGAAATGGCTGGAAATCTTGCCTCTTCGTAATAAGCAATCAAATGAAATTATAAAAAATCTGAAATCTGTGTTCGCATGTCATGGAATTCCCAAAGTATTAATTTGCGATAGTATGCCATTCGCATCAAAGGAATGCATAGAATTTTCAAAAGAATGGCAATTTGAAATCACAACTTCAAGTCCGAATTACCCCCGCTCAAATGGGCAAGCGGAAAAAGCTGTAGATATTGCAAAACGACTTGTCAAGAAATTTTTGGATGACAAGAAAGATATTGCATATTCATTACTTGAGTACCGTAATCATCCAGTTTCAAACCTTTCTGCTTCGCCATCGCAAATTTTAATGAGCCGACGAACAAGAACTAAAGTACCAGTCAAAGAATCTCTCTTAAAACCTAAAATTGAAATCGATATTAAAAACCGTTTAACTCAAAATCAACAAAAAATTAAATCTTACCATGATAAAAGATGTAAATCACGAGCTGATTTCGAATTAGGTGACACGGTAGTTTATCAGAAAAATCGGTTGTGGGAACCTGCTAAGGTTTTAGAAAAACACAAAAGCCCACGGTCATACATTATCAAAAATGAACATGATCATATATTAAGACGAAATAAGTATCATTTGAAAAAATCTCCACATAAACCTCAACTTACTGCACAATATGAAGATGTTGATGCAACTAAAAATAGTGATTCGAATACTTGTGCCTCAGCCTCACATTCACAAAATACTATTAGATCAGAATCAGAACAAAACAATGGTTTAAATACATCGCAAAATAATGTTTCACGTGAATGTGAAAGTGGTTTAAATTTACATGGTAATGTCAATTTAAAAGAACAGCTGGTTCAAAATCAAAACAAATCGCAACTAACGTCCACTCGATCGGGCAGGGTTGTAAAACCTCCGAAAAAATATAAATAAAACAATCGCTGTCCCGGACAGTTGTCCGAAGAAAAAGCGCGACCAGTTAACAATTGGTTAGCAAATTTCGCGTTTAACAATTCGAAACGTACAATTATTTTTCGGGGGGGAAAAGGAAGAACTTATATAAATAAATTAAGTTAAAATGATATAATGAATTTTAATAAATTATAATTTTATACAAATGAGAAAACGGGAAATGTTTTAAATTATAAGGTTTTCAATTATTAATTAACTTTAAAATGTATGTTTATAATTGAAAAAGAATGTTTAGTTTTGATATATTGAATTAATTTAAATTTCAATTTGATACAACAAAACCCATGAATAATATCGATATTAATAATTGAATTGTACTTTTTAAGTTATTTAAAATATTAAAAGGGCAAGATGTTGTAACTAAAATATAATATAATTTAGTACTATAACAGTAACACAAATATAAAAACCAACTAGTACTACAACAAGGAAGTCGCTAGTACTTCATTGTTAGATAAATCATATGTGGAATAGACTTTGTTAAGTGTAGATGTGAAATCTAATTTTATGTAAAAATTATAATAATAAATATTAAAGAAATCTTAATATGGTGTTCATAAAATTTATATAGCAAACATCAAAACATACTCTGTAGTTAACTGTGTTACCACTATGTGACCAAATATGGCATGCTTCCTTAAATGTACGTTTGAATTTTTGCTTTCATATTCTAATATCTGAGTATTGTCAAAATCAAAGGATTCATTGCATTCAAAGGAATGTTTTGCTACTGCTGATCTAAACTGACCACTCGCTAACCTACTTCGTGTTACTTTTACATCATTCTTATGTTGGTTAATTCTCGTATTTAGAGTTTTTGAAGTTTCTCCAATATAAACTTTCTTGCATTTACAATCAACTTTGTTAACCAAACCGTTTTTCTTTTCAACTGGTATTTTATCTTTTAATTGAGAAAAACACGAAGACAATTTGTTTGTAATTTTATTAGCAATGTAAGTTGTATGTGATGTTGAAGTATTTCTTTTTTTGACATTCTCGGATAATGTAGGAATATAAGACAATGATCCAAACACCGTTTTTAGTTGTTGGTTTGGGGTAACAGGAGTAGTGTTTTTCTTTTTGTATGTATAAAGAGTTTTCATAATGAGCTTTGATATGAGTTTCTTGGGATAGTTGTTTATTGTTAATATGCTATTTATTCTATTGATATTGCTAGTTCTATATTGTTTGTCACTTAAATATAGAATTCGTTTTATGAAGGAATGGGCCACATTCAACTTCATATTGTAGGGGTGATAGGAAATAAAATTCAAAATTCTGTTGGATGCAGTTTCTTTATGGTACCAATTCGTTATGATCTTGTTATTAGTTCTTTTTAGTTTCATGTCCAAAAAGGGTAAGCTGTTCATGTTCTCTATCTCACAGGTAAACTGAATTCTCTTATGAAAACTATTAAAAATTTTTAATGTATTACTAATTTGGGATTCTGGCAAAGTTATTAAAAAATCATCTACGTATTTATAAATAATGGATGGTTGGTATGTGAGGTGAAAAAGTTTTTGGTCACATAGTGGTAACACAGTTAACTACAGAGTAGACACTAATAAATTACATGCTAATTATATTGGAATCATCAAGTCTCTAAATAAGCCGAATTCATAATAATTTTTACTCCCTTAATTTGTACTGTAACTTTAATAAAGACAAATACATTTTTAAATCATAGTAACTGGCATGAATATCTTTTACCAAAATTATATTAATTATCTATATTATTTAAGTTTGTTTTTTTACTTTGAGTTAAGGTTAGGAAAAAAAAATCCGTTGCTTCTAATTAGGTCATTCTTCTTTTTGAACGACAGGTTTTTTTCAACTTTAGATTTGCTAATTGTTTAAAAAAAGTTATATATTATCAAAACGTAATGCTAGACTCGATCGAATACATCGATCGATCTAAAGGAAAATTTTATAAATATTTTAATCAATTGTTTTTATCTTCTTATATATTAATACGCTAGATTAAAACTTTGTGGAGCATAAGGCTTTTTCATTCGCAGATGGATTCAATTCAAATTTTCACAGCTAACTGATATTAGTGTAACCTATATTGGGATCCGGATTCAAACAAATCGGATCATAAATAAAAAAGTTATTATATACGGAAAACTTTTTCTATACATATGCATTATAAGTTTACATACATATAAAAATATATTTGCTATCGAACAACGAACAACAAAAACGAAACTTAAAACTTTATTTTGTTATTCTTTTTTATATTTAATTTTTTCTCAGCTGTTAGTATATTTATTTCTTTGAATGTGAATAAACGTACATATTGTTTTTCTATGTTTTAAATTTCATTTCGAATTTTTTCTTATGCGTAAGATAGGTTTTGAGTTAGATCGTGTGAATCCTTTTGTTCGTTCTTTTAAATCAATGCATGAATTTTGTGAAAGACCTGAGAATGTTACTGCTGATGTGTCAATGGTTATAAAAGTTAACAGAGAATGTGATATTCGTCGTTTTAATGATGCTGTTCAAACTGATGTGGTTGCTATTTTTAAAAATGATGAATTTTGTTAAATTTGTCAGATGAAGATAGAATTGATGGAAATGAAATGATTAATAAATTTGTATGTACTGAAATCCCTGATCCCATTCTTTTTCCTAAATTACATGAATATGTGAAACGTCATATGATGCATGAACCATGTGGTGCTCTAAATCCCAATTCTGTTTGTATGAGAGTGGTAAATGTAGTAATAATTTTCCAAAACCTTTTTCTGAAAATATTAAAGAATATGTGAATGGTTATCCTTTGTACCGTCGACGTGATAATGGTATGAGTGTTGATGTACGTGGTGCATCTCTTGATAATAGATATGTTGTTCCGTATAATATTTATCTTCTTGCAAAATTCAATTGTCATATTAACGTGGAAATATGTACGACTGTTAAAAGTGTGAAATATGTTTACAAGTATGTATATAAAGAGTATGATTCTGCCAATGTTGAATTGAGAGTGAATGGAGAGAATGCAGTGAATAATGATGATGCGATTGTGGGAAATGAAATTCAAGATTTTTTGAATGGACGGTATGTTGGTTCGACTGAAGCTGCTTGGCGCATATTTGAATTTCCAATGCATTTTCAATCTCATACAATTATTCGACTTGATTGTCATTTGCCTAATAGACAAAATGTTTATATCAGGAATGGTAATGTGGCTGGCACAGTCGCAAATGTATCAAGAACAAAATTGTTAGCATTTTTCCATTTGAATTCCATTGATAATTTAGCTAATGAGTTTTTGTATACAGAATTAATTATGTTTGGTATGACCAAAGTAAATCGTGGAAAAGAAGACAACGTGGGGCTGATAAAGTTGTTGCTCGATTATATATGGTTACTCCAAAAGATATAGAATTGTTTCATATGCGTTTACTTCTGTTGCATGTTCGTGGTCCAAAATCTTTTTTTGATCTACGTATGTATGAAGGTGTACCCTACCCTACTTTTGTTGCAGCATGTGAAGCTCGAGGTATTGCAACAAATGATAATGAATAGCGTGAATGTTTACTTGAAGCTTCAGAAATTCAATCACCAAAACAGTTTCGTCAATTATTTGCATTTATCTGTGGTTTGAATGTTCCTCCGAATGCTTTAGCTTTTTTTCTCGACAGCTCATGCAGGTTGTGGCAAAACTTTTGTTCAAACGGCAATCATTCATAAATTTAATTCACTAAATCTTTCGTGTATTGTAACTGCCTTCAGTGGTATTGCATCAACTCTTTTGATTGGGGGGCGAACTTTGCATAATGTTTTCAAATTACCAATTCCATTATTAGAGAATTCAATGCCAAATATAACTCCAAACAGTGTACATGGCACATATATTAATAATGCATCAATCATTATTATAGATGAAATTTCAATGTGTTCTATTCATGCTTTAAAATTAACTAGGAAGGCCCGGCGTGCTTCGCTACGCTTATAAATAAAGTTTTTGCGTAGACATTTTGTTGACGTAGAAGCAATGATTTCAAAAAGTGGTAACGAGAAATGCTAGCATATAATTTTTAATTTTTCTTTTTAAATATATGAATGAAAAATAATCAGAACTCTAGCTGATCAGTTCGGATATATGAAAAATTAGCGATCAAATAAGTTAGAGATAAAATAAGCTTACTTGAAAACTTATTTGATCGCTAATTTTTCATATATCCGAACTGATCAGCTAGAGTTCTGATTATTTTTCATTCATATATTTAAAAAGAAAAATTAAAAATTATATGCTAGCATTTCTCGTTACCACTTTTTGAAATCATTGCTTCTACGTCAACAAAATGTCTACGCAAAAACTTTATTTATAAGCGTAGCGAAGCACGCCGGGCCTTCCTAGTATAAATAATCAGTGTTAATGTTAAATTTTTTACTTGTGAAAGTTATATATGAAGTTTTTAAGGTTTATACAAATAGTTTGTAACGTAAAAATTAGTGTTTCTATATTAGTTAATTTTGTTTATATATTCAGAACAAGTATTGTTATTATTTTTATAAAAATTAGACAAATTGTTAGGTAAGATATAGAAAAGTTTTTTGTGTTTGCACATTGAGTTTTTCGATTTGGTGTTCATAATTTGGTTTAACTTTTCTTAAACAACTGTTTTAATAGCTCATGAAGATGGCTCGCAAGGCCGAAATATAAACAATATAAAAAAATTTGTTTGATGTTTTAATAAAAAAAGACAACAAATAAATACAGAAAATAGTCTTTAAACAAGCCGCAAGATTTGTAAGAGTTTAAATTTACACATTATTAGAAAAATTTTGATCATAAAAAATAGACTATTAGTTACGACATTAAAAAAGTATAATACTTTAGATAATACAAATCAAAATAAATAAAATAATTAATTATAATATTTCATTTCAAAATTTCATTTCATTTTTGTCAAATATTACACCTGGAGATGAAATTCAGGCACAGATTCCGGTGCACCAGGTGTTCGGGGGGGACGTTTTCTATATGAAATTTGGAATCAGCGCCCCCAAAAACCCGCCATAACGATTTTCGGTTTGTCTTTAGCGATCGTGTCCGGAAACCCCCGCGGATGACGTCCACGTCCAGGTTCCGGTGCACCAGGTGTCCATGAGTTGTTCGCTGACGCCATATTTGAATTCAGCAACCCACAATTGGGCACCGAGTTTCTCTTCTTCCCCGCGTGAATTTTGGGAGAGTCCTACGGAGATGACGTTCATCAGCGATCCTGAGCTCCAGGTCAGCTGTTGGTCAATTTGAACATCATAATCGTGATCAACGACCTCGAAAACGCCCGGGAACCCAGTTTGAGTCTTATTCTGAGTCTTATTAACAAAGTTATTTAATTTTCTTAAAGCGACTTCAAAAAATACATTTTTGAATGCATTTTTGGCTGCAGCAATGCAATTTTCGGTTTGTATAAGATGCAAAGTAGGGTTTCTTATTTCCCGTAGAAATTCAAATCCCGGGAAGCCGGGACAAAAAATGTTAAATTCCCATGATCCCGGAAAATCATGGGAAACGCTAAAAAGCTAAATTTTTCTAATGGGTGGTAGAAAAACGTGTAAAATTCAAACAGCAAAAAAAATGCGCTATTGATTTTTAAATTTCCATTATTTTTAATTAGAAAAACTTCAAAAATTAAATATAAAAGAATACATAAAAACAAAACAAAAATAAATTCATAATACTAATTTTTAAACAATTTTTCAAAAAACTAGGTTGTCCGAATTTTCGTGACGAAACGTCCTGCCACAGAAAAAGCTCTTTCCGATTCAATTGATGTCGGTGTAATAGTCATTAGTGCATTGTATAATCTAAATTATTCGTACTCTGCTTAGTTGCTTCAAAAATTACCGATTCTTTTGTGATGTTTTTAACGTCATATTATGATACAAGTTCTGTGAAACAAACAAACCAAAATCACAATAACAACGGTACTTCTCAGCACCATAAGACAAAAAATATTGGCCTCTCAGTTCGTATTTTGCAATTTAACTTTGAAAGCATTAGTAAGTCAAAAACTGAACACTTAGAAAGAGTATTAAAGTTATTATTTCGATATCAACGTTGTAATTCTGGCAGGAAATGCATGCAATATATAAAGCGCAACTTACCTCTAGAGGAAAAATTGTTGGTTATAAACTAATTAGTGCTATTTACCATCAAACATATGGATCCGGCATATATATTAAGTCAGAAATCATGAACTGCACCCATTTACTTACACCAGACGGACAACGATATACGTCTTATTGTTGTTGATATATCGATCACGAAGATTATAAACGTAAACAAGCCCCTAAATTCAGCGTGGCCAGCTGCCACTCTACCATTATTTCACTACTCAGCAATATAGGTTGGTGACTTTAATAGCCATTACAATTAGTGGTCCTACTCCAATAACAATCTCAATTTGGCATACAACTAACTGACGGGACCAATCGACCACATATTCCTGGTATATGATACGAAAGACATGAAAACCTAATTAAATCTGCTAGATGGCCAAGTTATTATAATCCCGACCTCTGTTTTTTCACAAAAAACAAACAACGTAACCCAATTCCAATATCTAGGGCTGTCTTACAAAATTTGCCACGTTCTCAACATCGTCCAGTAATTTTTGAGGTAGGTATCCAAATCCCACACGTAAACTCTACTACTCAACCTAGATGCAATTTTAACAAAACTAACTGGGCTGGACAAAAATATGGGTCGGAGTTGGATGCAGTGATTCACTAGATCCAACCAATTCCTAAAAATTAGGATAGATTTATAGGAACCATCATTTCAACTGCAAAGAAATGCATCCCAAGAGACTTCTGGTGAAGAATACATTCCTGGTTGAAGTAGAGAGAGCGATATATTTATTATTTGAGGAGCACTTTAGTAGTGGTGAGGCAGTCGTGGTTGATGACTTAATATACTCACGACACCGCGAGGAAACAAAAGTGGATTAACGCTGTTGAAAACATTGATTTTTCCCATTCTAATAGGGCAGCTTGGAGTCTTCTTCGGAAGCCGGATGGCTCAAACTCAGTTACTCGTGCTAACAATGAAATAAATCCAGAGGGCATTGCAAATCACATTGTAAACATGTCTCGTTCCTCTATTAATCGCCTTCATAAGAGAACCATTAAACACCAATAAAAAGAAATGAAGCGCAAGTTTTAGGTAGATTTCTCTGACTATATTCTCTGATTTCTCTGACCTATTTTAAGTTTTATTGGTTTCAATTTGTTGTATTTATATGTGTCAAAAAAACCAATTAAAAAAACCATGACAGCATATGTGTCAAAAAAACATTTTCCTAACTTTGAACGAAATTAAGTACATAGAAATGAACAAACAAGATCAGATCAGATCAAACAAGTTTAACAAGTCAGATGAACTTGACTTCATGCGAAAGGCGTTAGGTTGAAAAATGATGCGTATAACGTATAACTTATAACATACCCGTTTCCTATTCGATAGATTATCATTTTATATGGCTATGTTGCAAATGTCCTCTATGAGGCTGATTACTAATTATATACAAACATTTTGGAAATTGTTGAACTCGGCCAGAAAATTGGTTGAAGTATACAATTGTTATAGTCAAGTAAATTGAGGTTGGGGATCTGTTCTTTTCGTTAGGTCTGATACAGTTCCACTAGTGCAGAAAAATAGTAGCCACCATCACTTCGATTTTAGTTCTGCTGGCAGTGACTGAATATTTAATTTTTCAACTAGCTGGAGTTCAAATCCTGTCGGTATACTGATCTCACCAATGTTCAGTAGACAAATCACTCGACTCTCTCAACCATGCACTCGTTGGAAATAATTTGACAACACTTCTGTCTCCAGCTATTGTGATAGGTGATTTTAATTTTGATTTCAATCAAAATCCTCAAAACTGGCTCTCAAACGGTTTTCTACAAAAAACTTCACAAAGAAAAATTCATTGGAGCTACAGCAATATGACAATATATTTTCCAATATAAATAATTTAAAAGCTGGTCCAAGTCTTTTTTAGCCAAAATAAATAGCTTTGGGTAAGATTTAACCCAACGTGAAACTCTACAAATAAAAAGTGTTTTTTCTCAAAACCTATATAAAATATATATATATGTATATATATATATATATATATATATATATATATATATATATATATATATACACTTGCCTGAATTTTTTTATTTAAATTGTATCGTTAAGAAAATGGCGAAAAATGGACGCTTCATTTACAAATGCAATCACATGCATGTTACCAAAAATATTAGTCTAGACAAAATTCATAATGCATTAGATGATTCTTCCTAATCATAAAAGTCACACATCAAATATTTATGCCTGAAAATTCTATGCACATTTTGTATACACGTTAGCATGATTTACAAATTTAAAATTAAAACAAATAGGTATGACATTAGCACTCAAATACTTTTAAAATTTAAATAAATTTAAAACTTGCACTAGAATATTTAAAAAACTTAAAAGTTATGAAACTAAAAATGTGCACGAAATGTACTATATACTAGTGCACCATGCACATAATGTTTGTCCGGTACTAAAGCCTTCAGTTCTGGCAATAGAAGCGATGTAACAAATTACCGCGGAATCGAAATTTTGTCGTCGATACCCAAGTTATTTGAAAAACTTATAAAACCAAGATTAGATTTCCAGTTAAAGAACTGTATCTCCCCTCAGCAACATGGTTTTCGTGCCGATCGATCAACAACGACCAATTTAATGGTTTTCGCTGATTTTCTGTATAAAAATTGTTCTGATGGTGACCAAGTAGACATAATTTACACCGATTTTTCTAAGGCGTTTGATTAACTTATTGCGATTTTAATTGCGATTTAATAAAAAATTGTTGAAATATAATTGCGATTGCGTGTCGATCAATTGGTTTTATTCGTATCTTTCCACCCGTAAGATGTGCGTAAAAATTGAAAATTGTTTTTTAGAAGTGTTTGATGTACATTCGGATGTTCCACAAGGTAGCCAATTACGTCCGCTTTTGTTCCTAACCTTCATCAACGACGTAGTCTACTGTAAAAAGCGGTTTATAATAGTACATTATGATGCAAGGACGTAAAACTAAAGATTTTGGACGTATGTGGAGCTTTTAAAATAAAAAGTCCAGCGGCAGGTATATCCGCTAGAAAAAGGTAGATTTCTTGATCAGACAGATATGCATACAAGTAGAATCAATGTATCAAATTAGTTGAAATCCAAAAACTAAATAGAAACGGAATTATCCAACAAATTTCACAAAAGACATTTAATACATTAACCGAAACTACTTTATGCAATTTCGGAACAGTTTTGTTTAATTTGGTTAAAATTAGTCATAACATATTAAATCCACCAAAGATCAAACAAACGTCCAACAAAGATCAAAAGAACTACGTGACAACTACAATTATACCATCACACATAATTTATAATCAAACATTATTAAACAATTTTAATTTAAAATCATCTTTGTGTTGTATTTTTTTGTTCTCATTTAATCTTTTTTCAAATACATAGTTTACTTAGTGAAAAAAAATTATAAATACAAACAAAAGAGCATATGATAATTTTCCTTTTATTAAATGGCTTGAGATTTGTCTGTAATAGGTGCATTATATTGCTTATAAAAATGGAACCTTTTGGGTTAGAAAGCTGGAATTTTGTGAGGCTATAGTTTAAAAATTGTCTTAAAAGTTAAAATGAATTTAAATAACATAAACTCAAACATGATGAAATCACTGCCTTTTGCGTTTGTTTTCATTTCAAAAGACCTGGGGCCTCAACCTTTAGACCTGAACTATTTTTTTTTTAAATTTTGGAAAGATTTATATTTTAACTTTGTGTAAAAAAGTTTTCAAGTGTGAGCTTGCCATTTTCAGCTAGATCAAGGACAAAAAAGAATGGCAAATTTTTAAAACAGCTGATTTTGCAGGAACCTGGAACGTCAAAGTTGTCATTTGGATAAAAATGATAGAAATATGTTCAAATATTCAATATTTATAAATTTTATTAAAATATTATGATTCAAAGGGAAGTTATAGCGCCCTAGATTCGACATTTTTGGCTCTAGCCGCTTAACTGGTACCCGGATATGGCCAGTTCACGAACTTGTCCAAGACATTATTTGCCGAAACACACACAAAAAATTATTTTTGTGTAGGTTGAAAAATGCGACCGTGAGAGTGCCGCCAAATTCCGTTATATCTCATATCGTTATATATATATATATATATATATATATATATATATATATATATATATATATATATATATATATATATATATATATGTATATATATATATATATATATATATATATATATATATATATATATATATATATATATATATATATATATATATATATATATATATATATATATATATATATATATATATATATAAATTTTTTTTTCATTTTGATTTTCCGTCTCCGCTTATCATATATTGTCGTTTGGCACCAAAATTTTTCCGAAATTCCGAGATGAAGCACATACCAATAGGTAGATTTTTATATGAAATCTTCCGAGTGGAACGGGGGTAAGAATAAGTTTGAGGCATGATGCCGCTGATTTCATCTGAGCACTGCTGATGACGATATTTGTAAAAAACAACGAGGTCAGCAACAGTGCGACGATGTTGTAGGGAATCAAGTTTTGATGTCAAGGCTCGATCACCCACAATTCATATAGCCCGCTTTTGAACAGAACCCAAGAGGGGCAAGATGGAAGTAGAAGCAGCACCCCAAACTTGACAACAGTTTTCCATACAGGGACGAATATAGGACTTATAAACATGGAGCAATTGGTATGGAGTGAAAAAATTTTTCTTCTATTTAGGAGGCCGAGTTTTTTAGACGCGCTTTTTGCCATCGCCATTACATGATCGTTCCAGAGTAGGTCATTTGAAACTGTGACACCCAATAAACGAATGTTTTCACTCACCCAATTTACACTCAACCACCCTCTCCGGCCGGATTAATTCGTTCGTGAATTTTACCTTTTGAAGGAAGGGGCACGAACGACTTGTGCAGAGTACTATCATCTGCAAGACTATTTATTGGTTTGCTGGTGATTGTCAACAATTCGTTGATATAAACAAAAATAGTGTTGGGGACAATACTGAGTCTTGAGGTACACCAGCGTTAGTTAGTTTAGACTCAGAAGAAAATCCGTCTAAGGAGACCGAAATGTATCGGTTGGATAGAAAATGTTGAATCAGTTTCACAACATTGCGATGAAAACCATACGCAACGAGCCTGTTAATTAAGTTGGCATGCCAGAGTCGATCGAATGCCTTGGAGATGTCTAAAGCGATAATGTATGTTTCACCACTTGATTATATCAAGTATGCTGTTCTAACAATGCGCTACATAGTTTAATAGATCGGTAGTTGATCTTTTGTTTCGAAAACCGTATTGGCTGTCGGATATTAAATGATTTTCTTCCCGAAATTTTGAAATGTGTGTATTAATATAATGCTCGTAAGCTTTAGATAGGACCGATAGTAAAGCTATTGGCCTATAATTTGAGATATCGGATTTTGGTCCCTTTTTGGGGACGGGCTGGAAATTTGCCAACTTCCAGCACGAGGGAAATATACCAGATTTGTAGGATTGGTAGAATATTTTAGTCAAAGTTGGTGCAAGTTCTTTGGAAAAGGTTTTTAAAATAATGGGTGGAATATTGTCCATTCCTGAGGCTTTGTTGATGTTTAGCGACTATTTTGGGTTTGAAGTGAAGTTCATTCATATTAACTCCTGAAGACTGGATTTGAGGTATTTCTTTAGGAGTTTCCAAAACAGTGGAGTTCAGGGCAAAGCGTTTAGCGTTAGCTTTTCTTGCAGGATCATTGACGATTAAATCACCATCAATAATAGGGGGAATAGTATTTTGTACCAGAATTTAAAGAATTAATGACACTGTAGAAACTCTTGTCAGAAACAGACATAGACGTAAGTTTTGAGGCTTTCGCTCTGTCAATTTCAGACTTTTCGTTTAAGATAATCTGGATAGATATTTTGTTGGTCTTTAGATATAGGGATCGATTAGTGGGAGTTTTGTTATGAATCCAAATATTAAATGATCTACGTTTGTTTCTAAGTGCCGTTTTGGCAGCTTTCGAATACAAGTATTTTTATTTGGGTTTTACTATGGAGAAAGGGACAAATTTATTGATAGCAAATTGGATGGTTTCTGCAAAGTTTTGAGCAGAAACATTTACATTGTCAGTGTAAAAACAATGACGGTCGAAAGGGAAACCATGGAAAAAATTTTGAAGACCACTCTTATCCATTTTTGAGTAGTGAAATATTTTACGGGGTTTGGGAGCTGTAGTTTTAAGTAAATCAGTTTTGATAACTGATGAAATTAAATAATGATCAGAATTTCTAATACTACCTTTCGCGACATCGACACTCGCAATATCTGGCATTGTGGTAAGATAGAGATCTAAAAGAAAACGAGATCTAAGTGGAAGTTGGGTTTTCAACAATTTGGAATAGGCCCTGAGACGCGGCAAAAATTTCTGCCAGTTTTCCACTATTGTCAACATCGTCGGTCAATTTGGAGAATTCCAACCATGATTTGTTGTGGACGTTGAAGTTGTCGCGGAACTAATCCAAATTCTCGCAGAGAGAATCGCGAACAGAATTTCTTCTACGAAATTAATTACCATAAGACGCAGCACATCTGCCTAGGCTAGTAGATCAGAGAGAAGTGGGAGTGGGGATGTCTTAGGCATTTCGTAAAAGCTTGAGAGTGCTGCTTTTTTCCTAAAATGTGTTCTGAGTCAATATTGTAGAAACCGTGAATATTGTAGAAACAACGAAATAAACTTCACTAAACATCACTCAAAAGATTTTTGGGCCATCTCGTTCCATACCACTTTGCTTCCTTTTTTCATTAAGTCGCTTATCGGGGCCGATAGTGATGAAAAATTTGGTATAAACCATCCAGTCATACCGAGAAATCTGCGAACTTTCTGAACGGTTTTGGGGGTTGGATATTCTACTACAGCTTCCACTTTTGCAGGATCTACACGTAAACAACCGTCACCAATCACATAACCCAGGTATTTGTTTACTTGGACGACTTGCTAATGACATCGCCAACTTTTGAAGAGCATTTGTCACTGTTGTCTGAAGTGGCCAGATTATTACATGTTGCTAATCTGACCATAAATGTAGAGAAAAGTAAGTTCGCTCTCAAGGAAGCCAAATACCTGGGTTATGTGATTGGTGACGGTTGTTTACGTGTAGATCCTGCAAAAGTGGAAGCTGTAGTAGAATATCCAACCCCCAAAACCGTTCAGAAAGTTCGCAGATTTCTCGGTATGACTGGATGGTACCGTCGGTTTATACCAAATTTTTCATCACTATCGGCCCCGAAAAGCGACTTAATGAAAAAAGGAGGCAAAGTGGTATGGAACGAGATGGCCCAAAAATCTTTTGAGGAACTAAAACTTGCTCTTGCCTCGGCACCTGTTCTGGCCAATCCAAATGTTTCGCAGCCCTTTTTCGTACAATGCGATGCCAGTACTACCGGTATTGGAAGTGTGCTTTTCCAAAAGTCGAGCGATGGTGGGGAACATCCAATATGTTATATGTCAAAAAAATTAAATTCTGCGCAACGTAAGTATAGTGTGACGGAGCTGGAATGTTTAGCAGCAGTGTTAGCTGTGAAAAAATTTCGTGCTAACATTGAAGGTTACCGTTTCACTATAATTACGGACCATGCCAGTTTAAAGTGGCTCATGGACCAGAAATATCTGTCTGGTGGGTTAGCGAGAAGGAGCCTTAAATTACAGGCATTCGATTTCAATATCGAATATCGCAAAGGCAGTCAGAACGTAGTACCTGATGCGTTATCCAGAATTCATGTAGACTCCATCTCTGTTGACGATATTGTTGTCCCCACTCTTCACATCGATTTGAATTCTATGGCTTTCAAACAACAGGATTACCTGGACTTGATCGAAACGTTGAAGGTTAATTCTAGTGCGAAAACCAACTTTCGAGAAAAAGACGGGAAGTTGTACATAACACCGTCATTTGGATTACAAGACCTGGATTGTACTGACATTACTAATTGGAAACTAGTAGTTCCAAAATCTTTAACACCCATGTTAATACAATCAGCCCATAATCCTCCGTCTGCCGCACATTTCGGCTTTGTGAAAACATTGGAGATTCTTCAACGTCAATTTTACTGGACAAGTATGACTCGTGATGTTAAAGAATATGTTGTAGATTGCAGCATTTGTAAATCGGTCAAACCAGTCAATTTTTCTACCAGACCGGCCATGGGAAATTATGTCGAAGTGACCCGTCCGTGGCAACGACTATATATGGATTTTCTTGGTCCGTATCCACGTACGAAATCCGGAAATACGTGCATACTGATCATACTTGACCAATATTCACGATTTGCATTAATTGAACCATTGCGCAGTGCAACGTCGATAAAGTTAGTCGATTATCTTAATACCAAAGTATTTAACTTGTTTGGAGTACCAGAAATCGTCTTTTCCAACAATGGAAGACAATTTGAATCGGTGGCTTTAGCTAATTTACTAAAAACCTATGTTGTACGGCATGAGTTCACTCCAAAATATTCGCCACAATCAAATGCTTCGGAGCGAGTAAATAGATCAATCCTCTCTGCTATCCGTGCCTATATCAAGGATAATCACCGAACTTGGGATGAGCATTTGGATGAAATAGGAGCAGCATTGAGAAATTCGGTTCATTCTTCCACTGGATTCTCACCTCACTTTCTGGTGTTTGGTTACCATATAGTACTTCATGGATCTACCTATAAACTGTTACGGGAACTAAGTTCAGGTGCAGACAATCATGTTTCTATAATTCCCAATTCACATCGTCTAAGTTTAGCTCAAGAATTAGTATTAAATAACCTTAGAGACGCGTATCAACGTAACGCTAGCCAATATAATCTTCGTAGCCATAGTCGATCGTTTACCCCAGTGCAAACGGTTTTTGTACGTAATTTTGTGCAGAGCGATGCTACAAAACACTTTTCAGCCAAACTTGCACCTAAGTTTATCAAAGCTCAAATTCTGACGAGAGTGGGTAACGTGGCTTACGAGGTTGTCCGAGAGAATGGTGAAAAACTTGGAGTTTACCATGCAAAAGACATTCGAAGTTAGTTATCAAACGTTGATCATTTCTACACTCAATCTTGATCCATAACGGAGTTTTATAAGACGTGAATAAGAGAAACGTAGCCCGGCCTTTGAGACCCTTCTCCTGGGTGTGAGTCAGCCCTACGATTGTGGCAGTTGATGGCCACCTTAAAATACATATGGAATTTCTTTCCGGTACTAAGCACTTTATATTACAATATTTATAAGCAAACAATCATCATTCCTTAATAATGATCGAATTTTTTTGTTACTTTTTTTAAATCAATAAAATGAATTTGATTTTCCTTGGCTCAGCTGATTTTGTTTTTAAACGGTATGTAAGATGGTATATATGTAAATTTAAATAAATATGTATGATTATTAATAAACCAGTATTGCCTGTAAATAAATTGTTCGTTTTCAAAATATATAGACTCAAACATTTCCTGAAAAGTTTAGTTTATGTTTTGAAATCGCGTCGAGAGTGCTCAATATAAAATAATAAATTAAATTAAAAATATATGCTAAAGTTTAGCAATTTGTGCTTGTTACTCAGTTTCATCTTAATATTAAAATTAGCCAGTGCTTAAAGTAAAACTTGTGAAAAGTAAAATTTGTGTTATCTATTGTTGTTTGTGTTTTTTCTAATTGTTTGTTTCCTACAGAAGCAATAACAGAATATGGAAATACCTTTTCACGGTGAATTTTTTTTTTTATTGAAGTCATTCCATATACAAAGTATGTTATTCAAATTGTTATTAAAAAAAGATAACTTAAATTCTAATTGCTTTTTATGTCCTAAATTTGGGACGCACATATTTTTTATAGAGCCCAGAAAATATTTTTATAGAAAATATCTAGAACAATTGTGTTCGCGCTTTCGACGCGACCCGTTAGAACAATCTGGTTTTCGGATTAACGTATATTTGATAATAGTTGAACACATTGGAAAAAGTATCATGTTGTGGTACCGTTTCAAGTACGGTTTCCTCACTGGGACAAGGAAAAATATGGACTTAAAAGAAAGATAAGCTTTTGTTTTGTTTTGTATATTTATAAATCATATTCTAATTTATTAAATACATATGTCTGATTTTCTTCATTACTAAAAATATTAAATTATAAAATTTTATGAATTAAAGTTGCCAAATTTATTAATTTAGGTTGTATATATACAATTATACATATAAAGATATTACAACAATATAACATTTATAAAATTATTAAGTTAAACCATAAAATGTGTATTCGTAAGGAAAAGGTTATGGTACCATTCAACCGTTAGGTTAGTTAGTTAAATTGTATCTTTTATATATACTTTTGTGATAATCCGTTAATATAATAGATTACTTTTGTTGTAACCTTAAATACTTCTTTTTTTTTGAATTTACAAATATTTTGTTTATTGTATGGGAATGATGATGTTTGGTATGATGCGTTAAACTATAGATGATCAATTCGAGGATGTAATATGACCTAAGATAATCAGGGGAGACTTAACAACATACAGCACGCTAGTCTCCATGGGTGGTTTAATGGGAAAAAGTGCTAGTCACCTCTATATCTAGTGACTAACTGTTCTTCTCAATACGGTGTTTCTTTTGTTTCGTTTTATTTCGTTGTTTCTACAATATTCACGGTTTCTACAATATTGACTCAGAACACATTTTAGGAAAAAAGCAGCACTCTCAAGCTTTTACGAAATGCCTAAGACATCTCCACTCGCACTTCTCTCTGATCTACTAGCCTAGGCAGATGTGCTGCGTCTTATGGTAATTAATTTCGTAGAAGAAATTCTGTTCGCGATTCTCTCTGCGAGAATTTGGATTAGTTCTGCGACAAAGTCACCGGTAACGATAACTTCACAATTAGGGACTTTGCTCTAATCTCGTCCACAATTTTTGTCAGTATATTAAAAAAGTTTGGGTTACGTCTGTTGGGGGACCGGTATAAAGCTATTGTAAAAAAAGTCATTTCAGGAAGACAAATCTTTAAAACCATTGTATCGAAGCCGTCACCGTGTAGTTCAAAATTTGGAAAGCGTGTATACGCAACACTCTCATGAATGAATGCACATACGCCCTGATGGAGTTTGAAAGCTGATTCGAGCCTTTATTTGGAATTAGGCAATTCTATCAGGACTTGTGTTTCTGTAAGGAATAGAATGTTCGGTTTGTCGTGCTCAAGATGATGTTGCACCTGGTCATGGTTAGCGTTCAATCCGCAGATGTTTTGAACATGTATTTTAAAAATTTTTATTGATTTATATATGTGTTGTCCCAGCAAATACCGCTTTATGGGCGGGTGAATTGCGCAAATTTGCTTTGCCACTTGCAGAGTTATATCTTTTCGGCTGTACTGCCATGTATATATATATCAAAATGTTTAATTTATTTTTTTATGTTTTATTTTAAAATGTATAACTAAGTAAAAAATCCTACCATACAATAAAATATGACATATTCCAATATTTCATGATAAGATGAAGAAATAATAAGTGAAAAACAAATTGTGAGAAATTTGCAGAAAACAAAACAAAACTAATTGCCAATAATCAAGCTGATGCAGCGCACCCCAGACGCACCGCTCACCACCTCAATCGAGGCACAAAGCCCACACATAATTATGAATTATTACATTTATTAATCGATCTCTCTAAGAGTAAAGATTCAATTATAAAACGTTTTGCAAATATAAAAAAAGTAATAAAAGTTGATAATAAAAAAAAGAAATTAAATTATAATTTTAAATTAAAATTAAAAGTTGTGTGAGTCGTAAGGTCATTGACTTTAAATCTGTGTGAAGTTTTACAAATAATTTGCATAAAATGCCGTATCATAGTGCTGATTCACGCCATATCTCCAATGCTACTGCGTTCTGTAAAATATGTAAACAACAGATACGTGGAGCTCAAGCATATTTTGAGTGCGATAACTGTAAGCTACAGTACCATCCACACTGCAAAAAAATTATTGGGACGCATATTTCACGACTCGCTAATCAGGCTACTTGGTTTTGTAGTGATGAATGTGGGTCAAACGATGGTGATGTACATGAGGCTCAAAGTAGCAAGCAAACTGAGAATCCCTCAAAGCAATTAGTTGATACAAATCTACTTTCAACTTTGGTAACAGAGATAAAAGAAATGAAAACCTCGATTCTTGCCATAGAGAAATCGCAGGATTTTATCTCATTGACGTTTGAAGAGTTTAGAAGTAAATTATCTCAAGTGATCGAAGAAAATATCGAGCTCAAACGAGAAGTTCAGGAGATGAATAAAAAACATTGTGATCTAGAAATAAAAATCAATCACCTGGAGTATCAGCTTGATCAAACTGAACAAGCTAAACTGTCAAAAAATATGTTTGTCACTGGATTAGCAAATAATGTTTTGAGACCAGAAGAGATTATGAATAACATTTTCAAGGCTATTGAGGCTGATGTCGGGTTAAAAGATGTAACGTTAATGCATTATATTAAACAAACAAGTAGTCAGACGAACAACAATCCCAAATTTAAAGATAGTGGAAACTTTCAACTTTTTGTAAGCTTCAACTCAGTTGAAGCTAAAGCTAGAGTAATGGAAAAGAAGAAAAATAAGAAAATTCTATTCTTCAACGAAATTGGCGGAAATGCTAGCACCGACAGGGTTATCTTTCTACGAGATCAAATGACGAAATATAAACAGAATCTGTTCAAGGAAGTAAGGTTGTTGAAATCCGATCTAGGCTTTAAATTTGCATGGACAAAAAACTCAAAAATTTACATGAGAAAAGAGGAAACCTCGCAAGTATTTCTTATCAGTTCTATGAATGATTTACTTAAAATCAAAAATCAATTTAGTCTGTAAGTGTCATTTTATTTTTTTTCAATTCAATCAAATTAAAACTTGTTATTATTTTATGTTGATGTTAGATTTATTAAATATTAATTACTCAACGTCTATAAAGGTTAATAACCTCAAATGTAGGTCAGATTTATTTAATGTTTTGTATTTAAATGTTAGAAGTTTACGAAATAAGTTACATGATGTTGAACAGTTATTGAAGTCTCATAATATACAAGCAGCAGTACTAACAGAAATTTGGATAACTGAACGTGAGAATATACTATATAATATCGATGGGTACAACGCTTTCTTCTCGAACAGGTCCAATGGATTTGGAGGATGTGCGATTTATGTTAAATCTACCTGTGTTGCATTTAAAGCTCATAGTGAAGAATTTGAAAATAATAGTTTTTTAGTAGTAAAATTACCAAGACTAAAATTTTCGTTATTTGCAGTGTATAAAGCACCTTCTTCCAACATTGAAAGGTTTCATGCTAAATTTTTTTCAATTCTACAAAACTATTCAAATAGTATAATCGTTGGTGACTTTAATATTAACTTGTTAGTGCAAAATAATGAAAATCGTCAGTATCTTGACGACATGTATTCACAGGGTTTTCTCCTACTAAACCAAATTGACCTTAAATATTCAACAAGGACTGATGCAAGATCAGCTTCAATAATTGATCATATTTTTACAGATATTTTGATGTATCAATATGATCTATATTTTGATGATTCCTCTCTTTCTGATCATAAAATGATAATCCTAAGCTTCAACGGCAAACCGTCGCTGTCACAGAAAAATTTTACTAAGACTATACTTGATTATTCTAGTATAGAAAAATCTAGTGAGTGGCAGAATATTTTAAATAGTAACAATTTTAGTAATCTCATTAAAAATCTCAAATCTGCAATAGTTCGCAATACTCGTAAAGTTTCGGTCCCGACTATAAGTAAGCAAAAGAATTGGATGACAGCCGAAATATTAAATCTTATTTCCGAGCGTGAGAAATTTTTTAAATACAAAAAAAAATTTCCGAATGATGCGTACGTTTTAACAAAGTACGAATATTATTGCAAAGTAACTAAAATAAAATTCATAATGCCAAAAAAGAATATAATGCACGTCAGTTTGAGAAATGCGAAGGTTCACCACGTAAGTTTTGGGAATATCTCAAGTTTTCAATTTTTAATAAACCAGCTAGTAAAACAAATCAAACTTGTCTGGAAATTGGGTCACAAATAATTAATGATGAACAAATAATTGCGGATGAGTTCTGTAACTTTTTTACTGCGTCCAACGCGGTTACATCTGCAAGTAATGCTATAAATCAATTTTGTCAGATTGGCTGTTTGCATGATAATCATTTTTTAATTGAACTTACCAATGTCTTTGAAATTCAAAACATTATTAATAATTTGAAAAACAATTCGGCGTCAGGATATGATTTAGTTTCCTCTAAATTTGTTAAAAACTTCAAGAGTGAAATAAGCCTGCTTCTTGTAAAACTAATAAATGAAAGCATAACAAATAATAAATTTCCTGATGTTCTAAAGATAGCTAAAGTTATACCTATTTTTAAAACAGGCTCGACGGTCAACGTACTAAATTATAGACCTACATCATTATTGAGTGTGTTCTCTAAAATATTCGAAAAGATAATTTCATCGAGGCTGATTACTTTTCTTGATAATAGTAATGTGATCTCAGCAAGCCAATACGGATTTTGTAAAAACTCAAACACAACTTCGGCCTGCTTGGCACTAACTGATATAATTAGTAAAGAAATTGACATCAAACTTCACGTTTCGTGTTTATTTCTTGATATCAAAAATGCGTTTGATTCAGTTGATCATCCTTTACTATTGTTTAAACTAAAAGAAGCAGGATTTACAAGTCAGGCATATGAATTCTTTCAGAGTTACCTGGAAAACCGAAAGCAATATGTTTCAATAGGTAAATGTGATAGTAAGTTAAATAAAATTGTAAAAGGAGTACCACAAGGCTCCGTCTTAGGTCCACTCCTCTTTCTAATGTATATAAACGATATTTGCAAACTTCCCTTAAAGGGCCAAATCATTCTTTATGCTGATGATGCAGTCCTAGTTTATTCCTGTGATTCTTTACTACAACTTTTTCAAAATATGCAACACGATCTCGATTTAGTCTATCACTGGCTTGTGCAGTCTCATCTCAATCTTAATGTATCCAAAACCAAGTATCTAATATTTCAAAACAAGAAATTAAATGAAATCCAAAGTGAAGGTTTGCAGTTAAGTTATTGTAGTGAAATTATTGAAAGAGTACAAAGTTTCAACTACCTTGGTCTTATCATTAGTTCAGATTTCAAATGGGAACAACACGTTCATCAAATAAAAAGTAAAATTGTTCCATACATTTTTGCCTTAAAAAAATTACGCAAGTTGCTTCCAAAAAGATGCTTGATTCTTATTTATAACTCCTACATTCTATCTCATTTCGTGTACTTGAATCCCATCTGGAGTGGAGCTCCCAACTACCTTATCCAAAAGCTATCGATTTTACAAAAAAGAGCTATAAAATATGTATTAAATGTACCATTTTCTTTTCCAAGTCATCAACTATTCGTTGATTTTATACCTCTACAGATTTTGATAGAAAAAGAATTGATTCTTTTGATTTTTAAGGTGGTAACGCACCGCTTAAAAAATAGCTTAACTCTTACCCGTTCTTATGAAATCCATGCCTACAACACCAGAAGACGCTCACATTTTGTACCCACTTTTTTTGCCACTAGTGTCTCAGCAAATAATATTTTGTATAGAGGATTGCCCAAGTTTAATGTACTACCTGCAGATATAAAGTATGAGAATAATCTCAATAAATTTAAAGAAAAAGTAACTAAACATCTAAGATTTATCCACAAAATTTAGATTTATTTATACCTTTAATTATTCATTGTTTTCATTGTTTTTATTTATAATAATTTATTAAAAATTCGTAAAGTATTGTATAAGTGTATGTTTGATTTTCTTAGTATTTCTTTTAAATATATATTTTTTTTTTTTTATTTATTACATATTCTGTTAGCTTAATTATTATATTGTATAATTAAACTCTAATTTACTTATTACTTAGATGATTTTCGATGTAAAAAATATTGTAAAATTTTGGAATGCCACATTACAGCATACTTATGCTAAAGTGGCTAATAATAAAGAAAAAGAAAAAAAAAAAAAAAAAAATGGTAATCGGTATAACGAATGGTATAAAATATCTCACGCTAACTCATATGTCAATGGCAGCACTGGAGTATGCAGGGTAGTCAGAGCCGTAGATCAACATTGATCATAATCGATCAAAATCGATCACTCCTGCCGGAAAAGTCAAAAATAGCTAAATTCCGTGCGTTATATACTATACTCTAATAATTTTTACGTGATATATCAAGTTTCAACAAAAATAAATATCAGGATTAGAAGCAATTGGAGTTTTATAAAACCAGTTGCTTAGCTAGGGAGACCTCTTCCCACGTGTCACATTTTGAAATAAATCTGTGAATTCGTATACTAACGATTCAACATCCACAGACGCACATATACGTATTTTTACTCCTGAATTGGATTCAAGTTGTCCAAAAGTAAAATAAATCAAATTAAGGGCATGTAAGATTTTTTTCAGACTTATTGATGGTGAAGTAAAAAACAAACAAACAAAAATATCACTGAAGCGCTGTAATATACAACTTGGATTTTGTGGAACACTGGCACGCATCGTAAATGAAAAGCAACAATTTAAGTGACTATATGTGTTATTATGGTTTTCCATATTATTCACAGGTGTTTATAAAATTACCTGTGATGACTGCAGTAAATTTTATATAGGTCAAACGGGGCTTCACAAAAAGATTTATTGAACACTCCAGTGAAATTAATAAAAGTGATCCAAAATCAAAATATGCTCAACATTTAAAAATAGAAAAACACAAATACACAAATACACCAATATCAACACAAATTTAACCATATTACATAAAAAATAAAAGGACAACATCTAGATAGATTAGAAGAAATAGAAAAATATAAACATAAAAACAATAACAACATTTTAAATGATAAAATCAACACTAAAACAATAAGACTTAAACCACAAAATCCATAAGACAATAGTTTAAGTAAAAATTGTAACAATAATTTAAGAACTGATGATGACGGTAGTCGAAATCGATTTTCAATAAAAACAAAAATAAAATCAAATACAATTATTACTATAAGTAACATAAAAGTAAGTAATATATAATAAACTAAAAAATTAAAAATAAACATATAAAAAGTATATTTTTAATTATTGCATTTTAATTCAAGTGAGTCTAAGACTAACAAAACAAATGCATTTTATTTTCAATGTGATTACTAAATAAACACAACAATTTTTATGTGTAATACTTATACCAGATCTTAAATCGATCATCAAAAAGATTTTGCTTCAAAACCAATCGATCACCAAAATCTAAAGTGTTGTGTTCTGTTTCTGTGTAAGGCTTCCAATCGACACTACCAATATATTGATCGTTTCTTTTATTCGGGTTTCTAAAAGACATGTAAATATTATTTATTATATCTGCTAGATACATTAATATCTTACGGCTTACCCGGTCGCCGCAAATTGTGCCCATAATCTTGTAATAGATTGTATAATATTGTTTTCTAGTCCCTTCAGTTTGTACAATGGCCACCTACTTAAAATATATTTTAAATCATCTGCATGTTCAACACCGTATGGCTTTCCATCTATCATAAAACGGCTATTCGTTTGACTAAACGTTAATTGATAATAAAACACATCAACATATTTATGAGTGAAATCAACTACACGTTGAATTGTATATCCCAGCATACCATCACTATACATCTAAAACGTAGAAATTAAATTGGCTGTAAAGCATATTTATATTTTTTCCTACCTTCACTAATTTTGGAAAATCTTCCTTTTGTAATGGATTTGATATGTTATAAGAGCTAAGAATGTCTAGACCAACTTTTTTGCCATAATCTGAATTTTTATCACATCTAAAACATACTGGTGTAAGATAATCGAACAATTTAGGAAATGAATTAAATAGAGTTTCATTTGTTATAATATTGTATGGATGTGTAATGAATTCAGCATCACCTATTCCTATTACTAAAGGAACCTTGGCAAAATTACCTTTTTCAAACGACACATACGGATCTTCTGTTAGAAATCTTTCTTGTCCAAAATCAGGTTCAATTACACAAGACCACCTCGTTATTAAATGTACAAGATCAAGATCAACCGGTAAACGGTCAACTAAATGAACAGATTGGATAGATTTTAAATAATTATAAATATTTTGAGGTGTCGAACAGTTTGTGCATCCGACATGAATAGCTTGTTTTTGTGATAATTCAAATAAATCTGATCTAGGTTTTCGTTCAAATTCAACTGGGCTCATAGAAATTGCTTTGCTGAATAAATTCTTTGACATCGGTGAAACAAGATGTAATAGAACTGATAACCCACCTGCGCTATGCCCTACCAACGTTATTTGATTTGAATCACCTCCAAAAATTTCTATATTATCTTTTACCCATTTCATTGCCAAAACTTGATCTTTTAGAGCAGCATTACCAGGCGCTTCACGTATACCTAAACTTAACATCCCCAATACACTGAGGCGATAATTAATTGAAACAAATACAATATCTCGTTCCATCATATACATTGGGCCACCAAAATCGTAGCTTAATGAAGATCCTTCGTCAAACGCTCCACCTGGGATTTGTAGTAAAACTGGTTTTTTTCTGGTTTTGGTTTGTAAGCTGTTTGGTAGCTGTAAATAAAAAGCAAGAAAAGCAAAATTAAATTGTTGTAAGAAGATAAATGTGAAATAAGTGAACAAATTACATTATTTTATGGTCTTTTACGTTGACATTCCATTTACAACACTCTTAAGGTCGAAGGAGTATTTGAAAAACTGTTGTCCTTAAACAAAGTTACGTTATTTCTTTAATACGTTACTGGAAATTCAAGGTATGGGCATTCAAATCTTAAGCTATGTTGTATATGGAATTTATATAAATATACTTCTAATTTATAAGAATCGAAACACGAGATCAATTGTTGCGCGACCGAGTGAGAAAACACAAGTAATTGTGAAAAATAAAATAAATTTCAAAGCAACAAGACGTGCTCTTAAATGCTAATAAAAAAATAATTTTAATTTATTTTGGTTTTCGGAATCGATATTGTTGTTCGCTATTCAAATCTCACTAAACTCTTTATAACCATAGTTTCCGAAAGTTTAAAAAATTGAGGTGTAGTGGATTGCTATTCTGAGTTTTTTTCCAAAACTATTTAAAATGTGAAATAAAAATTTATAAGGAAGAAGAAAAGAAAAATATTTAGTTTTGGTGATTGATAAACCGTTGGTAAAAAAAACTGAGTCATAGTGGCATAGTGACGTAATTAATAATATAAAAGTGGATAAATATAAAACTTTTTTTGTTATCCTTTAAAATTGTATACTATTTGCCGTCACTAATTTGAATTGATATTAAAGGGTAAATTATTTCTTAAACAACAAATAGGAATCTAACGGTAGTTATATACAATCAAAAACTTTTTTATCATTTCTCAACCAATATAACGTAAAGATTAAATTAAAAAGCAATAAAACAATATAAATAAAAAGGTACATATTTTATATATAATTTTTTTAAATTATTTACTGCCGTTTTCCCAAATTAAATAATTCATTAGCAATAAATAAAATCGACAAACTTTATTGGATACAAATATTGTGTTATTTAAAATTATTGTATACCAAAACAAAACGTCACAGATTTAAAAAAATATGGCTGGAAATACCAGGCAAACAAAAAAGGGCAACAACACAACTGATAATGTTGCAGTTAGCCAACGAAACAACAACGCAAACGAAAATGGTTGTTCTAGTCGTGAACCCTCATTAGTGAAAATTCTCGAGGACCCCACATATGAACCCACCATTAAAGATGTTTTCGCGTTACTAAAAGAGGTACACAACTCTATCAACTTCATGTCTAACAAATATGATAACCTGTTGGAGCGAACAAAGAAGATTGAGGATGAAAATAAATGCTTGGTAGCTGAAATACAAAATACAAAAACAAATCTAACAAACATTGAAATAGAATTCTACCAGCAACATCAAAAACAACTATCAAGCCACATTACGATACACGGTATTCCTAAAGAATCCAACGAAGATCTCAAAACCATTATTTTGAAAACCGCAGATATTTTGAAGGGAGAAATTAAAGAAAACGATATCTTAAGCATAAGAAGAATGAACACAAAGGTTAACAGACATCCCGCAGTCATAGTAGTTGAATTTAAAGAAACCATTCTAAAAGAAAAGATTACAAAGCAGTTCAAAGCTCAAGGACCAATACTCGTCGAACAACTACAAATCAAACAAAACAGCAATACCATCAGCAAAAAAGTTTACATCAATGATTACCTTACAACCTTTAACAAGAACTTATATGAAGAAATGAGAAAAATAAAGACAAAACATAACATCAAATTTCTCTGGATCAAAAATGGTTGTATCCTAACGAGGCTAGATGAAGATACTCCAATTATCAAAATTACCCACGCTAAAGACATCCAGAAGCTCATTGACATCTTAGAAAATTAAAATAATAAACATTAAAAATACAAATATTACTTTTAAACAAAATGCTTGATATGAATAGAAATATAGATATTAATATTAAATACACAACCAATAATAACTCTAACACCTACACAAATAAAGGACTAAACATAATCTACATCAACATTAGAAGCCTTAGACACAAAATACATGAACTAGAAAGGATAATTGAAAGTCACAAACACATCCATATTATAGTGATAACCGAAACATGGTTATACGACAATGAAACTCACTTATATAACATACCTAACTATGAACACCAACACTGTACAAGGCCAACTAGGGGAGGAGGGGTATCTATATATACACATAAGTCACTCATAACAAACACTATATACAGTGAAGAATTCGATAATAATAACATACTAGGAGTACACGTGCAAAACAAAACCACAAATATGAATATATTTGGTATCTATAAAGCCCCACAATCGGACTATACCACCTTTAGTACTCATCTCAAAACAACCCTACATAAATTCAAACACACAATTTATTTTGGCGACTTTAACTTGAATGTATTAAATAGTGTAGATAATCAGGTTACAGATTACATAGATACAATATATGCAAATGGTTTCAACCTTTTAAACAAAATAAACAATAATAGCCTTACAAGACTTAGCAACCAAATAGGTACGATAATCGACCACGTCATTACTGACATGATTTTAAAGACGTACTCCATCGATCTATACGACACACATATCTCAGATCACAGATACATTATAACAAGCATCGCAAACATAAATAATCACAACAAAGATGTAAATGACAACAAAGTAAGAGAAATTGTCAACTACACAAATATTGATAATATTTCAATGACAGAGATAATAATTGCAAAAGACTGTACCTCATTCATAAAAAAAATGCAAAAAACATTAAAAAATAACACAGGTACGGAAAAGAAAAGTTTAAACAGCGAATTCAAGAAACGGTGGATGAACACAGAAACAATGTACCTAACAAAACAACAAAACTTCTTTTATAGACTAAAAAAGCAATACGCAAATAACGAATATTTTAATGAAAAATTTATATTCTATAGAAATAAAGCAAATTACGCTATTAAAAATCTAAAACAAAAATACTACGCAAAAAAATTTAACAGAAATATAACTGACAGTAAAAAATTTTGGCGAACAACAAATGTAATATTATTCAATAAAATTGACATAAGACCTTCCCTAAACATTACATTGAAACAAAATAATAGAATAGTACAAAACCAAATAGAAGTGGCAGAAATGTTAAACCAATCCTTTATCGCCGTGAGACACAAACTCCAAAATACAAATAATTACCACACGAATCAAAACCAGCCGCAAATAAATAGCACAGTTGACTGTACCCATAAAGCGACTCTACACCTTTACAAAACTAATTCAGAGGAAGTTATGCACATAATTAAAAAACTATATAACAACGCTGCCTGTGGATACGACGGAATTCCGGCAAAATTCTTTGAAATCCACGAAGTAAAAAACTAGCTAGCCTCATTAATGATACCTTTAAAACAGGAAATTATCCGGAGTGCTTTAAGATTTCAAAAATCACACCTGTCTATAAGGGAGGAAACAAACAAGAGACGACTAATTACCGCCCGATACCTGTCTTACCAACATGTTCCAAAATATTTGAAAAAGCGATTTTGAATCGACTTGATAGCTTCCTTCTGGATAACAATCTATTCCACAAAAATCAATATGGTTTTGTCACAAAATCCAGCACCTTAAGTGCATGTGCATCGCTTACAAACTTCATTGAGACTAATACTGGCAACGGAAATATTGTAGGTTGTCTCTTTTTAGACATCAGGAAAGCATTCGAAACCGTGGAGCATTTAACTCTCTTTCAAATACTAGAATCCATCGGTATCAGTCATACAGCGCTGAAGCTCTTCAAATCCTTCCATACATATCGTCAACAATACACACAAATAAACGAAGACAAAAGCGAACAAAAACAAGTTATATGCGGCCTTGCACAAGGATCCATGCTATCTGCTCCCGAATTTTCCATCTACATTAACAAAATATTTAAACTGACACTACATGGTAAAATACAAATGTACGCCGATGACGCAGTTATATCATATTCCTCAAAACAAATTGATGAGCTCCTTTTGAACATGCAAGAAGACATTAAAACAATTGACAACTACCTTCAAACTATTTTCTTACAAATAAATATCGACAAAAGTAATTACATTCTATTTAACAAAAACAAGATAATATACGAAAATAACCCAACACGTATCACACTAAACCAACAAGAAATAAAGAGGGTATATTCAACTAAATATCTTGGTCTTATCATAGATGACAAATTAAACTGGACAAATCACATCGATAAAATTGAAAACAAAATAACACTCTTACATGAAAAAGCGGTTTGGGCCATATACAACTCACACGTTTTAACACACCTGCTTTACCTTAACCCCATCTGGACCAACGCCACTAAAACAAAGTTAAACGAACTAAAAGTTCTCCAAAACAATGCCGTCAAAATAACATACGGTCACAGTAGGCTCTTTCCCACACGACTTCTTTATCAACTACATGACCAAATAATTCCACTGGACGTAATAATTAAATTACAAATTACGCTCCTAATATTTAAAATAAAAAACAATCTAATAAAACACATTTTCGAGCTTTCATATAGACATAATACACACACCCATGCTACAAGACAACACCTAGAGATAAATCTACCCCAAGTTAAAACTAACACAGGCTTGAACTCACTATTATACAAAGGAGTTAATCTTTTTAATAAATTACCAGACTCAATAAGAAACACACTTAGTATTGCACAATTTAAACACGACACACGGCAACACTTCTCTGAATTATACATACAACAGTAAATAACACATACAGTTAATATAAGATGCGTTTAATTTGACTGAAGCAACTGGAAAAAAAACAACAACAATTTACAAACAATATTTCTGTTGTTTATGTTGCTTCATTCAAATCGAACCGAATATGAAAATACAAAATTAAGCATAAACCACAAAGGATTGAAAAAAAAAGCTTTTTACTTAAAAATTTAATTTTGAAATTAAAATTATATAAAAAACAAGAAATAATTAGAAAGCTGAATTAAAAAAAAACAAATTAAAATGTTAATTAAACAAAAGTCATTCTTTTGTAACATTACATTATTTTGAATTAATAAATAAAATAAAAAAAAATGTATGTTCAACAGTTGCAATTCAAGAACAATTTCTTTAGTATTAACTGTTGCTTTTAGGGTGCCGTTTTTTATAACCAACCATATTGGTGACTCCAAAACAAGAATTTTAATATGTAAAGAAATTTTCAAAACGATTTACTATTCCATTTCGGTTCCGGTAAATTTCTTAAAATAACCCATGCCAACAAACATAAAAATATTTATGTGTGGTATAGCACAACCAACCGATTTTTAACATTTTCCTAGTAATTACTTTGTTGCCCCACACAAGCAGTAATACATGTTTTTATCTACATAAATAATATAAAAATGGTTATGTAAAGCTTTTGTTATAATATTATATATAGATATCATACGGTTGTACAAATTTTAAAAATAATTGAATGGTTGTCTGTAGTTGTAGAGGAGAAATTGTTCTCGTTTGACTAGAATTGTGTATTGAGATGATATGTGGAAATGGTTTGATTAACATTTTGATTGGAGATGATATGGGGAAATTTTAAATTAAATGATTTGTGAGTGATGAAAAGAATTAATAAAATGAAACAAAAGATAAATATTCTAGCTATAAACTAGATCAAAACGAGCAATCGGACATTCCCTATGTAAATTTTAATCAGTTTAACACTCGGTTTGTTATCAATAAAGATAATGTAAATTTAAAATCATATAAAACATTGTGTAGAAATTAGTCTAAAGATTGCATTGAAGTTTTTGTGTGTGAGAAAACAAAGTCAAATCCGAACAACATTTTTTCTAATAGCAGGCATTGTATATATTATTAGATTTATTATTATAAATCTAACTATTCATTTTTCATTATATTATATCAATTTAATTAAAACGTTTATCCAAGTGTAAAAACAAACAGTTATATTTAAAAGGTGGGCTATGCAAAATCGAATTTTTGATTGGATTGAGAGTTTGCTTTTGAAAGAAGAAATCGAATTGACATAGTATGGTCTTCACTATTCAGGAACAACAACATTTGATAATGTTATTGCATCTGTAAAATTTAGAGAACATATGATACCAACCGTTTGTTACAATATGAGAAAAACTACAAAGGAGAATGTAACAATCAAAGGTTAGGATATTGGTGGATAACCAAGATTTCATTTCATGTGGGAAAGATTCTGTTGTTTATCTGCTTATGTTTCATAAGGTGGACTATTAATGCAATTACAAGGTGATGCTAGCAATTTACATGGGTTTGAAGTGAATCGTCATGAATACATATTAATTTAAGCTTTCTTTTTGTTTTTGATTTATATAATTTTTGTAGGTTTTTTTATTAAATTATATTTTTGGTATTTAATATTAATTTTTGTTGATGTAAATTTTCTGTTTTCCTATATAAGAGAGTTGCAAACGAGATTCGGCTGGTACAGAAACAAGTGTTCTGTTATTCCTTTTTTTCATTGTAGAGTCCGATGTGAAACAAAAATTCTATGGACCTAAAGTTTTAGATGCGTATAAAACTAATCTATT
Source organism: Diogma glabrata (assembly GCA_963693315.1). NCBI lineage: Eukaryota > Metazoa > Arthropoda > Insecta > Diptera > Cylindrotomidae > Diogma > Diogma glabrata. The sequence continues at coordinate 376,694,845 of OY856187.1, read as the reverse complement.
CACACAAGATCGCGGATTAAAAATAAATAAAGTTGTTTTCGTTTGTTTAACCAGCGATACGATATGAAACCCTTAATTCTATTATCAAGTAGGGCATCATTTCAAAGTGATCCACTCCAGTATCCCTCAAATGTATTTTGGAATTTTACGCCCCAGATTTTTTGGATAAATTGCATTTTTTTTATGTTTTATTTAATCGCTTACCTCCGAATCTAATTGATCGAAAATCATTAAAAGTATTTTAATTTGCCTTCATATTAAAGTGTTGCTTTATTACTGTGATTTGCGGCCTTCAAAGTATCACTTTTTAACCATATTTTTTTTTTTTTTTAATAAAATGTGTTGTGTAGTAGGAATTACAATATGTGTCACAATAACACATAAAAACATTTTAAGGCCAAGGTCCCACAACAACATATGTTCAAGGGTGTTGATGGACGTAAAACTTTCTTTTTTTGTTTTTTATATATTTTTTGTTAAAGAATGGATAACTAAACAAAAAATCCTATCACTGACAAAATATGACATAGGCCAATATTTTATGATAGAATAGAGAAAATAAAAGTAAATTAAAAAGTTAATAGCAAATTTTAACAGAATTTGCTGAAACAAAACAAAAATGTAGATGCCAATAATCCAGCCTGTTGTATATTCCTTGATCCTGTGACGCACTGTCTTGCTTTAGATTAAAGCCCACAAAATTTGGTAAAAAAGTAAATAAAAATCTTTCTTTTGACACACTTGACAACTTTTTTTTGACAAACTTATAGTGCAATAATCTAGTTTTTGATCTCACATACCAATCTCGACCATCCAGATTTCTCCACATTCTTTGTTCCTACTCATTATCACTTAAAAAGAACGTTTTTTAAGCAAAAAAATGCAAATTTCCTTGTTTTGACACACTTGACGATTGTTTGACACACTTCCGGTACAGGTATCGAACACATCGTCCTTTCGGCTCTTACCATTGAGTGTACCTATTTTCAGAATTCAAAATTTTTCAAATCCCTTCAGCCGTTTTCTAGATTTCGTCGGTTGTGACGGACAGGCAGACAGACATACATTCTTTTTTTTTTGCTTTTTTAGAATCAGTAGGTCCTAAAAAAGAAATACCAAAAAAAGTGGGGGTAAGAATTTCACTTTTAGCTTATGAATGTAATACTTAGGTCTTTTAGACCGAAGTAATTTCGTACTAATAAAGAATACTCCATGCCTACAAACCATATAAAATTACTAAAAAATAAAAACTATTATTTGGTGAGGATATATTGTATAATGTATACCTTACTATTCATAAAATTTTATTCTTTCTAGATCTATTTCATGCATATTTTGATATATAAAATGATTATTAAACTTGAAAATTATCACTTTGTTATTCATTAGTTTGTGACTAGTAATCACAGTTTCGTTTCTTTCAATATTTTATGCCAGCGTTTTATATTCCACGCCTTAAAGTTATGGATATTGCAATAATATTATAAAAAAGTCCAAGCGGCACGTATATCCGCTAGAAATAGGTAGATTTCGGGACCAGACAGCTTTGTGTACAAATAGAATTGGATATGTCAGATTAGTTTAAATAAAAATTTAACTAGAAACAGAAAATCCAAAAAATTTATCAAACAACCAAAATAAATACATAAACTACTTTGTCAATGCAATTTCGAATAGTTTTGTTTAATTTGGTTGAAACTCCTTAATATCAAATTAAGTCCTTTGGTGGATTAACGTTCTAACTACATCACAACTGCCATACTATAATTTATAATCAACAACAACATCAAACAACTTTTACACCTCAAATATAATACAAATATCTACCAATTGTAAATATGTAATCAATATACATATATTTATTTCAACTAAACCACTTCCAAATATTCCAAAGAAACTATTCCCTAATCCAAAACAATAATAAATCTTCAAAACAACAACAACAAACATTCAAAACAAATTTTTTAACTTTTTGCGAAAAAAAAAAAAATAAAAACATAAAAAATTATATGAAATCTACCTAAAACAAAAGAAATTTTATTTAATTGGGATATTTTTGGGATTTGTTTGTAATTATATAGCGGTTAGGGGCTTGCATTGAGTTAGTATAATGTTAATTGCATTGGAACTTCTAGGGTTAGAAAGCTGAAACTTTCTGATGTTATAGTTGAAAAGTTGAATTAAAAGCTAGTATTAGTTTAATCAAAATTGACTCGAAAATGATGAAAGTAAGGCCGGTTGCGTTTGTTTTTGTTTTAATAGCCACAGGTTCTCAACCTCTGAACTTAAACAATTTGTTTTTTAAGTTTTGGATAGATATAAGTTGGTATCTACATGTGCGAACGTTTTCATTTTTAAGCTTGGTCATTTTCATCTAGATCAAGGACAACAAAGTTCAGTAAATTTTTAAAACAGCTGATTTTTCAGGAACCCTAAATGCCAAGGTTGTCATCTCACAAAAAATGATAAAAAAAGATTTAAATATTCAATAATTATCAATTTTATTTAAACTTTATGTTTCAAACGGAAGTTATAACGCCTTAGATTATTCGACTTTTAAGACTCTAGCCGCTTAAATGGTTCCCCGATATGGCCAGTTCGCGAACTTGTCCAAGACATTGTTTGCCGCAACATACACAGAAAAACTTTTTGGTGTAGGTCGAAAACTGCGACCGTTAGAGTGCCGGATTATTCCGTTATACCTCATATCGTTATATATATATATATATATATATATATATATATATATATATATATATATATATATATATATATATATATATATATATATATATAAATTTTTTTTTTCATTTTGATTTTCCGTCTCCGCTTATCATATATAGTCTAGTTTGGCACCAAAATTTTTCCGAAATTCCGAGTTGAAACACGCTGCAATAGGTAGATTTTTATATGAAATCTACCTAAAAGTGCTTATCAGGAATAAACATTTATAATTATCTTATACAAAACTTATGACCTGCAATCATAGCTTCATTTTTATCTGTGTGGCACAATAAATATTTATTTAATCAATTGTTTTTATTGTAAAAAAAAATACCGAATAACGGTAAATTATAAAAATATTTACCGGTATTTTGATATGAACTTTACTAGTTTTTAAGGTTTTAAGTTTTTTTTTTTTTTTGTAATAAAATGTGATGTGTAGTAGGCATTACATTACAATATGTGTCACAACAACACATAAAAACCTTTTAAGACCAAGGTCCCACAACAACATGCGTTCTAAAGATGTTAATGGACGCAAATCTGTTTTTTTTTGTTTTTTTAATATTTTTTGTTAAATAATGGACAACTAAACTATAAATCCTATCACATATAAAATATGACATAGGCCAATATTTCGTGATAGGATAGGGAAAATAAAAATAAAATAAGAGATAAAAAACAAATTTGTTTTAAAAATTTGCAGGAACAAAACTAAAATTGGTTTGCCAATAGTCCAGCTAATGGCATAATCCTTGATTATGGGACGCAGTATATTTTTCAATGATTAAAGCTCAGAAATATAGTTGTATGAAAGGTCGTTTCTTCGAGCAAGCTACAGCGTTCCAGCATCAAGGAATATTCATTAGCTAAGATTGAGAGTGCTACCGTTGACTGAATACAGTTCATCCTCCAGCACCCCTAAGATATCACCTTGGCTAGTGATATCTCACTGCTATTGCCAGTGGTATGTGATATCTCACGTTAACTCCTGTGGCAATAACAGGGACTGGAGTGCGCGGGGTTGTCACACCCGTGGATCAAAAAATAGAAAAAAATTAACAAATTAATAAAAACTGATCCCTCCATGCGTACAGAGTAGAGAAGGGCAAAAGGCTTTACTGACCAAAATGAGTGGGGAAAGAGCACCTAATTTAAGAAACATTCTAATTTTTTTTGGAATATTTCAGTGTAGAGTTTTTGAGTTATTTTCAAAAAAGTGCAAATTTACGACCGTCTCTCCCCTAAATATCTTAGTAAAATTTTAGAAAATTTTGTATGAATCATATATTTTCAACTCATATAATTTAAATTAGATGAAAATGCGACTTCATTTTTTTTCTGTTCATATATAATGGCTTTTGAAATAAATTACATAATAAGATTTAATTAATGCATATTTAAATTAATTTCAACTTAAATTTCATGGAAGAAAAAGTCACTCAATGTCGATCATTTATTCTTTGATCAATTCACTCTAACCTTGACCTTAAGAGTTGCCGCAAAATTTTAAGAATTTTTAAATATTTCACCTTATTTTTTTATCACATAAAATAAACAATAAAATCAACTTACATATTTTGTGTAAACATTTAATCTCAAACAATCTTCGGATTGATTTATCTCTAAAAATTGTGTACACGCAGGGCCATCATCAGTTGCATCAAAAATTCCATCCCAATATTCAACTGGCTGTGGTGCCTTTATAAAATTTACTGTTTTACTATACTAAACAAATTTATTTCAAAATAATAATTATTAATTTACTTGATATCGTAATTCATCGATTGGTGGTTTCCCATAACGTATTCCACGAAACGCGTAAAAATTCTCGCCCAATCTTGTTGTCAGAACACTTCCTTTAATTTTGCCTGATTTTGTGTTAACAATAGGATTATCACTAAAAAAAGATTTTCTTGCATTGATTTTTATCGCAAATAAAATCAAAACTAAAATTAATAACAGACATTTAAACATTTAAGACTATTAATCGTTCAACGGACTTGAATTGAATAATGTTGATATTATATTTCTCTAAATATTTGGTATTATAATTATACTGGTTTTTAATAATACTACATAGCCTTCGAAATAGTGGCAATCACTACAATAATATAGTAAAAACATGTGTTTACATTTTGTTTTTTGGAGATCCGCATTTTTGTGTTAAGTATAAATTTTGTGAGTCGTTAGTCTTAGAGAAAATTTGAAGGGGTGAGAAGATAATAGCTACTTGCATTACTAGGGAAGAAAGTGCCACTTTTCCTCCCGTGTAATGCATATGATTTTTCTTTCTACCCTAAGTTATACTCTTTTTGAAACTTTGTTTACAGCACAAATAACGAATTTAAAGACATAATTAAGTAAGTAAACTAATATTGTTAAATACACTAATATTGAAAAATATGCCAGTACAACATTTTCTGAAAAATTATTTATCTTGCTATCTCTGTCCACTGCTTATATTGTATATACTGGTTTTCATACCTGTCCTTAGATTTTTCTGGTAGTAAAGTTAAAGATGTTGACTTGTGCCTTAATATCAGGTGGAGTGTTAGGAAATTGAAAATCACTTAAATCGCTCTCCATTCTTCAAAAATTCAATTAAATTTAATAAATGTAGCTAGCGTGTTTGCACTCAAAAGTATATATCAGTTTATGTTTACTGTCACTGTCAGCAAGCCACGGCATCCTACGATATAATTTTATTCTTCAGTCAAAAAATGTATCTAGGAATTATGATTTGATATTTTTATTTAAAAACCTAAGGCTGAAGTAACATTTATACTACAAAAAACATCAAAAATGTAAATTTTAGTTCGTGAAAAAGGTGCAGTTTAAAGTTTAATAGTCAAAACTATCTGTTCAGTACAAAAAGAGGAGATATCCTGTGTCAAGTAGAAGCTAGTGTAAAACAAAACATTTACACATAATTAGGTGTTGAGCATGATTCGAAATACTTACTTTGTCACTCGGATTAGAGATTAGAATAAAACAACTTCAACTAACTACGTATTAAAACAAAAGTTTCTAGTAAAAGTTCCAAATAATAAATTTGATTTATTTCTATACAACTAGTAAATAATAAATTTATGAGCTTGGATTATAATAAAATAAATAATAAAATTAATAATAGGTAATTATTTCATTTTGATATAAGCAATTTGAATTTTTGTCATCAATTAAATTTAAACAGGCTCCCGAAAAATTTATGGAAATATTCAGTCATTCGGAGTAAACGAACAAATTACAATAATGTTTTTATAACAACCTACAAGTCTAAACCTTAAAACATTTCTTTTTAAAAAACTTGTCTTAGCAAAGACCGTTTTATGCAGTTGAGTGAGTTGATTGATTTGAGTAAGTTGAGTGAATTGAGTTGAGCTAGTTGAGTGAGTTGAGTTTATTGAGTGAGTTGAGTGACTTTAATGAGCTGAGTAAATTGAGTGAGTTGAGTCAGTTGAGTAAGTTGAGTGAGTTGAGTGAGTTGAGTGAGTTGAGTGAGTTGAGTGAGTTGAGGGAGTTGAGTGAGTTGTGTGAGTTGAGTGGGTTGAGTGAGTTGAGTGAGTTGAGTGAGTTGAGTGAGTTTAGTGAGTTGAGTGAGTTGAGATAGTTGAGTGAGTTGAGTGAGTTGAATGAGCTGAGTGAGTTAAGTTAGTTGAGTGAGTTTAGTCAGTTTAGTGAGTTGTTTGAGTTGAGTGAGTTGAATGAGTTGAGTGAGTTGAGTGAGTTGTGTGAGTTGAGTGAGTTGAGTGAGTTGAGGGAGTAGAGTGAGTAGAGTGAGTAGAGTGAGTAGAGTGAGTAGAGTGAGTAGAGTGAGTAGAGTGAGTTGAGTTAGTTGAGTAAATTGAGTGGGTAGAGTGACTTGAGTGAGTTGAGTGAGTTGAGTGAATTGGGTGAGTTGAGTGAGTTTAATGAGTTGAGTGAGTTGAGTGAGTTGAGTGAGTTGAGTGAGTTGAGTGAGTTGAGTGAGTTGATACAGTTGAGTGAGTTGAGTGAGTTTAGTGGGTTGAGTGAGTTGAGTGAGTTGAGTTAGTTGAGTGAGTTCATTGAGTTAAGTGAGTTAAGTGAATTGAGTGAGTTGAGTGAGTTGAGTGAGTTGAGTGAGTTGATTGAGTTGAGTGAGATGAGTGAGTTGTGTGAGATGAGTGAGTTGAGTGAGTTGAGTGTGTTGAGTGAGTTGAGCGAATCGAGTGAGTTGAGTGACTAGAGTAAGTTGAGTGAGTTGAGTGAGTTGAGTGAGTTGAGTGAGTTGAGAGAGTTAAGTGAGTTGAGTGAGTTGAGTGAGTTGAGTGAGTTGAGTGAGTTGAGTGAGTTGAGTGAGTTGAGTGAGTTGAGTGAGTTGAGTGAGTTGAGTGAGTTGAGTGAGTTGAGTGAGTTGAGTGAGTTGAGTGAGTTGAGTGAGTTGAGTGAATTGAGTCACTAGACTGACTTGTTTGAGTGGTTTGAGTTGAGTGAGTTAAGTAAGTTGGGTAAGCCGAGTAAGTTGAGTGAGTTGTGTGAGTTGAGTTATTTGAGTGAGTTGAATGAGTTGAGTGAGTTGAGTGAGTTGAGTGAGTTGAGTGAGATGAGTGAGTTGAGTGAGTTGAGTGAGTTGAGTAAGTGAAGTAAGTTGAGTGAGTTAAGTGAGTTGAGTAAGATGAGTGAGTTGACTAAGTTAAGCGAGTTGAGTGAGTTGAGAGAGTTAAGTGAGTTGAGTGAGTTGAGTGACTTGAGTGAGTTGAGTGGGTTGAGTGAGTTTAAAGAGTTAAGTGAGTTGAATGAGTTGAGTGAGGCGAGTGAGTTGAGTGATTTGAGTGAGTTGAGTGAGTTGAGTAGTTGTGTGAGTTGAATGAGCTGAGTGAGTTGAGTGAGTTGAGTGAGTTGAGTGAGTTAAGTGAGTTGAGTGAGTTGAGTGAGTTGAGTGAGTTGAGTGAGTTGAGTGAGTTGAGTGAGTTGAGTGAGTTGAGTGAGTTGAGTAAGATGAGTGAGATGAGTGAGTTGAGTGAGTTGAGTAAGTTGAGTGATTTGAGTGAGTTGAGTGAGTTGAGTGAGTTGTGTGAGTTGAGTGAGTTGAGTGAGTTGAGTGAGTTGAGCGAGTTGAGTGAGTTGAGTGAGTTGAGTGAGTTGAGTGAGTTGAGTGAGTTGAGTGAGTTGAGTGGGTTCAGAGAGTTGAGTGAGTTCAGTGAGTTGAGAGAGTTGAGTGAGTTGAGTGAGTTGAGTGAGTTGAGTGAGTTGAGTGAGTTGAGTGAGTTGAGTGAGTTGAGTGAGTTGAGTGAGTTGAGTGAGTTGAGTGAGTTGAGTGGGTTGAGTGAGTTGAGTGAATTGAGTGTGCTGAGTGAGTTGAGTGAGTTGAGTGCGTTAAGTGAGTTGAGTGAATTGAGTGAGTTGAGTGAGTTGGGTGAGTTGAGTGAGTTGAGTGAGTTGAGTGAGTTGAGTGAGTTGAGTGAGTTGAGTGAGCTGAGTGAGTTGAGTGAGTTGAGAGAGTTGAGTTTGTTTATTGAGTTGAGTGAGTTGAGGGATAAGGATTGATAACTCTCAATCTGGCATACAAGAATTTCAACTTTTCTAAAGAAACGACATTCATTCTGCCACAACCTGATATTTGCAAACTGTCCCTAGTAGATGCAAGTAGCTGAAGCTTGCATCACTCAGAACAATTCTCTGCATTTTATTCTTAGATCATAAAATACACAGGATAAGCAATATTTAATATATTTTGTGTACGTACACTATAAAACTATAAAAAAAATTGAAGCTGTTTTTTAAATTCAAATTTCATATAGAAAATAATTTGCACAAAAGAAAAGGCTCCTGTAAAAATAAACACAAAAATACAGGGTCCCATGCAGCATGGCTATCTCTTTTCATTTATAGAAAAAAGTATAATTTTATTCTTCTATTGCCAGAAAGAACTAACTGCCAAACAACATATATTTTCTTTTAATTTCATTCTAAATAAAAACAAAACCAAAAACATTTAGGGCGATGATACATATAAAAGAAATGTCTTTCAGACATAAAAAATTTCGCATCTTTCGCATCAAATTTCGCACGTTGAGGGGCGGTAACAATTTTTAAATTTTACAAAAATATTTTTGACTTACTTCGGTCTGAAAGACCTAAGTATTACATTCATGAGCTCAAAGTGAAATTCTTACCCCCACTTTTTTTGGCATTTCTAGGATTTCTTTTTAGCAGTTTTAGGACCTACTGATTCTAAAAAAGCAAAAAAAAAATGTATGTCTGTCTGCCGGCTGGCCGGCCGGCCGTCCGTCCGTCATTACCTACGCTGCAGGGAAAACCGCTGGAGGGATTTCAAAATTTTTTTTTCTTCTAAAAATAGGTATTCACAAGGGACAGGTCCGAAAGGACGATGTGTTCGATAACTGTACCGGAAGTGTGTTAAAAAAATCATTATGTGTGTCAAAAATAGCAAATTTTCATATTTTTGGCATAAAAAACGTTCATTTTAAGTGATTACGAGAAGGAACATTAAATTTGGAAAAATCTTGATGGTCGGGATTGGTATGTGAGATCAAAAACTAGATTATTGCATTATAAGTTTGCCAAAAAAATGTTGTCAAGTGTGTCAAAAGAAAGATTTTTATTTATTTTTTTACCTAATTTTTTGGAAAAAAAATAAAATTAATTGTTTGTTTGAAATGAAGTTTTATTATTATTATTGAGAATTATGGCATTATAAGTTTGTCAAAAAAATGTTGTCAAGTGTGTCAAAAGAAAGATTTTTATTTATTTTTTTACCCAATTTTTTGGAAAAAAAATAAAATTAATTGTTTGTTTGAAATGAAATTTTATTATTATTATTGAGAATTATGGCATTATAAGTTTGTCAAAAAATAATGTCAAGTGTGTCAAAAAATGATTTCATTTATTTTTTTAGCCAATTTTTTGGAAAAAAAATGAAGCTGTTTTTATGACGTAAATGTAATTTAAAATGAAATTGGACATGGAAATTTTTGAATTTGTTATAGTTTTTGAAATATTTTTGGAATTTTGAAAAAGTTTGTATTATTGATTTTGTAATAATTTTTGCAATATTTTTAGAATTTCGGCAAAAGTTTTAATTTTTGATTTTGTAAGAATTTTTGGAATATTTTTAGAATTTTGAAAAAAATTTTATTGATATTATTATAATTTTTGGAATTTGGAAAAAATTTTCAATATTTGATTTTGTAATAATTTTTGCAATATTTTTAGAATGATGGAAAAAGTTTGAATTTTTAAGAATTTTTGAAATATTATTGGAATTTAGAAAAAATTTAAATATTTGATTTTATTCTAATTTTTGGAATTTTGAAAAAGTTTGATTTTATTTAATTTAACAATATTTTTGGAATTTTGATTATAATCTTCCGGCAACGTATTGATGTTTCGTGTTAGTTTTGTAATAAATTTTTAAACAGAGATAAAAATACTTGTACTTCAACAAAGAGTTATGTTTGATATACATCGCTGCCCAAAACTAAAACCCATGTCCTCATAAAAGTTTTTTGCCGAAAACTATATCAAAATCTTTTACCCAGACCGAAGTCTTGATATCTCAGAGCTGTGAGATTTCAGTCCCTCCATATTTTTTTGTTTTAAATCTTGTTGATAATTTTATCTTGAATTTGGAGACATAGGGTGCTTTCCAAACGACGACTTATTTGTGGAACGTAACTTATACTTATTCGAATAAGTATGCTGGCGAGGTGACTTATTTTGTATCTCTTTTTCCATAAAAATCTAATCTGATATGTCAAATATACTTTTTATTTTATTTAGTTAATATCTGTCACAAATTTGATCAAACGTTTTTATAAATCAGATTTAAACTGACATAATTATAGACATTATTGGCTTGAATGATTTTTTTGACATTTTCAATATGGTGGCAAATAAGTAATAAGTATCAAATAAGTCGTCGTTTGAAAAGCACCCATAATATAACATTGCATTATTTTGATTTTTTTAAATTTTAATACCTATAAATACAAATGTAAATGTGCATTTGAGGACAGTTAAACTCAAATAAAACGGAAAAACAAGTTTAATTGTCCAAAAAACTTTTTCAAGCAACCTGATAATAAGACTGAATCTTATCTGAATCAAAAAACCAAAAAACTTTCATAAACATATGTTTATTAGATTCAGGTTTAGTCAATTTGTTTCTCTAGTTGATCACTATTGTTGTTATACTCTAACCAAGTTAAAATTGGATAACAAACTTGTATCGGTAAGAAGAAGATGACCATCTTCACTTGTGTCTATCGACACATTATCTACAATTAATTCAATGAATTATTTGTGATATTACATCACTCCGATGGAAATAAACACTTTTTCAAAGTGTAATAAAAAGTTCTTATCGGTTCGAAACTAGATCGATCGACAATTTTGTGGATAGCAAAAAAATTTTCATAAATTGCACACCATATTTTGTTAGATTCAGTCTTATTATTCATGATGGGATTATTTCCATCGGAGTGATGTAATATCACAAATAATTCATTGAATCAACCTGATAAATAAAAATAATAATTACAATATGATTTTTATCAAAATTTATAAATTTCTATAATATTTGGGCGCCAACGGCATTGCTTTTGAAAATAATCCTTAATAGGGCCTAGGTATGGGTCGTGGGTATTAGAGTGTGGACAAAACCGTTTTAGCCACGGGATTAACTAATATTTATTATTTACAAATATTATTTTAAACATTGTATTTTTACCTCACCCTGACATATCCTCAAAAAATCAAATTAACTTGTAATGAACAAGATAATGAACATGATCCCTTTATAAATTTAATAAAGAAAATAAATTTTTATTAGAAAAAACAACAAATGTAATAAAAGGATAAAAAAATATGACCTATCGACTAAAATATTGCTGAAGTTCTTTGGATGTTTTAAAAATTCGCTGTTCCAATCTTTATTCGATGTGGTCTAATTTAGGTTAAAAAAATAAAAGATTTTCTTCCAAACCCCATAAATAGCAGCTCGTCTATTGACATAATTGACATAATTGCATCCATTTATTTTGTATCCATATGTAAGTAATATGTATTATATTTATATAACTTTGCAACTAAGTGAAAACAAAAACAAATTCATTTTTTTATTGCTTACTTCATTAAATTTTTATTACTTCGGTCTGAAAGACCTTTTTTTCTAAATTTTTTTCTAAAAATAGGACTGCTCAAGGGACAGGTCCGAAAGGACGCTGTGTTCGATAACTATACCGGAAGTGTGTCAAAAAAATCATTATGTCTGTCAAAAATAGCAAATTTTCATATTTTTGGCTTAAAAAACGTTCATTTTAAGTGTTTGCGAAAAGGATCATTGAATTTGGAGAAATCTCGATGGTAGGGATTGGTAAGATCAAAAACTAGATTATTGCATTATAAGTTTGTTAAAAAAATGTTGTCAAGTATGTCAAAAGAAAGATTTTTATTTATTTTTTTACCCAATTTTTGGGAAAAAAATATATTAAATTATTTAAATGACATGAAATTATATTATTATTATAGCATTATAATTTTGTCAAAAAAATGTTGTCAAGTGTGTCAGAGGAAAGATTTTTATTTATTTTTTTACCTAATTTTTGGAAAAACGTAAAACTAATTATTTGTATGACATGATATTTTATTATTATTAAAGAGAATTATGGCATTATAAGTTTGTCAAAAAAATAATGTCAAGAGTGTCAAAAATGGTTTCGTTTATTTTACTACCTATCCATTCCGGTCTCTCCGTGTAATGCTATACACGGTTTATGAAGCCCACAAAGATCGCATCTCGCACCAGATGACACAGGCACCTAGCCTACCTCGCAATCCCTATACTTTCCATCGTTATTTTAATAATATATGTGTTATTATGGTTTTCCATATTATTCATTGTTTGTGTGCTTTTCTTTCTTTTATTTTCTATTTAATGTGTCAATTATTTCGTTTTTATATCCGTCTTTACTGGCTATGTATTTTATGTTGTTTAATTCGTCTTGGATGATTTTCAGCATTCATAGTTATATTGTTCAATCTATTGATCATGTGGTTGTAAGCAACTAGTTTATGTTGGTATGGATGATGTGATTTAATGGTAGATAAAGGCAGATAAAGGGAATACATTAGTCGTCTTAAAAACTACAGACTACAACAATAAGATAGATGAATACATCACTAATAACAACATCGAAAAATTAAGTAAAGATCCAACGAATGAATTCAATGCACAAATAAAAACTATCATCAACAAATCTATCAACATATTAAGCGATAAGAACATAAGGTATAACAAAATGATAAAACCAACAGCACCAAGTATAAGAGGATTACCAAAAATACACAAACCAGATACACCGATAAGACCATTAATTAATTTCATTACAGCACCAACATACAGAATAGCGAAGTACATAAACAAACTATTGAAATATCACATAAAATTTGATAATAGTTATTCAGTCAAAAATAACACAGAATTACTCAATAGAATAGAACCAATAATAATACCTCACAACGCAAAATTAGCATCGTTTGATATAACCAACATGTATTCCAACATACCAATAAAAGATACAATAAATATAACAAAGAATATGTTAATAAAAAATGGTTTAAACCCAACAGATACACAAAAAATAATAAATATAATAACCGAAATAACAAAACTATTTCACACATAACAATGAGTATTATCAACAAACAGAAGGATTACCTATGGGAAGCCCACTATCTGGAACTTTACCCAAAATATAACTCAACGGTTTTGAAACAAAATATATACATAATAACTTAAATCCACACAAAGAAAAAATCATTTATTAGTATCGCTACGTTGATGATATAATTTTATTATTCAAAGGAACGAATAGACACCTTAATCTATTACACCAATACATAAACAGCATAGAACCTTCCATTAAATTCACGTTAGAAAATGAAGAAAATAACACAATAAATTTTTTGGATTTATCAATCAAAAATTTAGATTCAAGACACACATTCAAAATATTCCGAAAACCAACCCAAACGGATCAAACAATAAATATTAAATCACATCATCCACCCCAACATAAACTAGCTGCCTACAACCACATGATCAATAGATTGAACAATATAACTATAAATGCAGAAAATTATCAAGACGAATTAAACAACATAAAATACATAGCCAGTAAAAACGGATATAAAAACGAAATAATTGACACATTAAATAGAAAATATAAAAACAAGAAAAATCTACAAACCCTAACAACTTTGAATTATGAAGAAAAATTAGCAGGCAAAAAATATGGATAAATTGCAGCTTACAAAAACAAAAATAAAATAGAAAATTACCTAAAAACCAAAAAACCCAAACCTTAGACACAGGTGTTTATAAACTTACCTGTGACGACTGCAGTAAATTTTATATAGGTCAGATGGGGCGGTCATTCGCAAAAAGATTTATTGGACACACCAATGAAATTAACAGAAGCGATCCAAAATCCAGATATGCCCAATATTTGAAAATAGAAAAACACAAATACACCAATATCAACACAAATTTAACCATATTACATAAAAAAAAGAAAAGGACAACATCTAGATAGATTGGAAATCTCTCCAAATCGAGATTCGCTGATGACAGTTAAATTTGTGATACTGTTGACCACAGCTATTTGAGCAAGAATCCCACGCTCACGAGCTCCCTCCACAAACGGCATGTAAGATCTGGCTGGATTGGCCCCTATCGACCTAATCCTACAGAACAGATTCTTGCGCTCTTAAAAAAGAAAACCATAGCTGTCAGGATGTAGCCCAACTGACCAAATTCTACTGACCCAGCTATGGTTTCTCTAACTAAAAATAAATAATCAAATAAAACTAATGCCATTCATCTAGAGAGAGCTTCCGAGCACCAGACTCTAAGTCTCTAAGCTTTCATGGTAATAGTTACTATTTCAATTTAAAGCAAAATAAAAAAAATTCTTTAAATATTAAAAAGAGTGCCCCAACCAGAAACATAAAATTGGGTCCCCACTTCACTTCATTAAAGAAGTTAATGGTGTTGAAAAATGGTACTACTGGCGAGCACTCTAGGTGTTATCTCAATAATAGCCACTCTTCTCCACCAAAAACTTCACCGAAGTGAAGGCAATCGGTTTGTCGATCGGATATCCTAAATGAACATAGGTGACGTAAGACCATCTGTTATGTTAAGGGAAGGGGCCCCATGGATGACTTTTTAGGCCTACCATTTGCAGGAATTTATTTAAAAACAGAATCCATTTCAAAAACACAAAAAGACAATTTTCACTCAAACGTCCTCTGAGGGTAGAGGTTGAGCCACTATGCCTGGACTACTAGAGGCTTTGGTAGCCACTCTCCAATCAAGTTGAAGAAGCGCTGCCTCACCCTCTACCCTACGTCTTGCTTTAATAAGCACACTGATCTTGGCCCAATTACGTCTGGCCCTTCAAAGCCGTCTGGGCGTTGTGGGCTCAAGCAGTGGAATTTGCTGTTCCATCATGTAGTAACGACCAGCGAGTCCGAAGGACTGACCACTGGGCCTTGTAAATCCCGTCTACACCTCCTGCGTTGCAGTGGTTAACACCGCTGTCCACCGCGTTTAAACAAAAAAATCTTTAAATTTCAATTATCTTTTCAAAAAAATTTATAAACGCTTTATTTAAAAAAAACAAACCAAAAAAACCCAAACCGTTCTTCTTTATTTAGTTTTATTTTGACAATAGTGTTTTGCCTTAAATTTAATTTTTTTTCTCTTAAATAGCTGATTTGATCGAATATCAAATAAAAACTGATCTTTCCATGTTTTGATTTTACTATCCACTGCAATTCTTTTCCGTTTCCTCCTTGTTTTTTTTGTTAATAGATATACGATGAGATAATAAATTACCTGATCTTCGACAATACATTTCCATACTAAGGAGTCTAATGAGAGTAGACACATTCAACTTAGGTAAATAAATGAATGATGGTGAGGTAGTCAAATAATGAGCCTCGAAATAGTCAAATAATGCCTCGGTGGCATTATTGATAGCGTGCCTGAAAATGGATTCGAACATGGCACTGATGAGGAAAGTTCGAATCCATTCGAAACACGTAAAGGAGAAATGGAGTTTTCTCCGATAAAAATCCACTCATAACTTCAAATAAAAAATATTGCGACGCTGATGCATAGGCTGACTTCACCACAGCTCTGGAAACATAGTGTTCTGGATATACAATGAGCTAATATCCATCAAATACTTTAATTAAAAACTAACCAATGTTATAGACTTCGTAGTTCTAATTATAAAAATATTAAAGAAAACAGTAGTATCCCAACAAACATAAATTCTGTTGTACGAGAAAAAGTAAAAAAAATTTAACCGGAAGTGACAAATCGGAAGTTAGGATGCAGAACTGTTGTGAACTGTACTAAATGTTTATGTACCAAGATTCATCCAATTCGATTATCAGGTACAGATGTTATTGAGCTTCCAAAATAACAGGTGCTCGGAGGACCCCCTACCACTTTGTTTACTATCGCTAAAAAAAACTAATCAGTTCCTTGCCATACATATTTGCATCTTTTTGCAATGTGTCATCAAAACTACTTAAGGAACGAATGTTGTATGCTTCCAACAAACATTGAAACAATAAACAGGTGTACGGGAGGACCCCACCACTTATCCCAACATTGTCAAAAAACTAATCAGTTCTTTGTCATTTAAGTCTTTATATTTTTCCAAAGCGTCATTAAAATTGATTAATGAATGAAGTCTGTATGCTCCCAACAAAATTTAAAAACAAAGTGTGAAAAGTCAGCAGTTGTATGGTAGACTCCCCGCCACTTTGATCAATGTGTCCCAAAAGATGAAAGCTATCTTCTCACACTAATTGGAACCTTTTTCATAAGTTTCATCATAATCACTTCATTATTGTAGGCTTTAGTGTGCGAAAACTGAAAAAACTTCAAAAATGTACAAGAAATTTTTTTACCGGAAGTGAAAAACCGGAAGTTGGGATGTAGAACTATTGTGAACTGCACTAAATACTCATGTACCAAGTTTCATTCAATTCGATTATCAGGTACAGATGTTATAGAGCTTTTAAAAAAACAGGTGCTCCAGGGACCCCACAACATTTTGTTCACTATCGCTTAAAAACTGATCAGTTCCTTGCCATACATGTTTGCATATTTTTCCAAAGTGTCATCAAAATTCATTCTCGAACGAATGTTTTATGCTCCCAACAAACATAAAAACATTGTTAAAAAACTACCTGTTGTATGGTCGACCCACAAACTCTTTATCCAATGTACTTCAAAAGCTGATACAATTTTTCTTATGTTACTTGAAAACTTTTATCAACGTTTCATGACAATCGATAGGTAATTGTAGGCTACAGTAGGGATAAACACCTGGAAAAAAAACTTTTTAACCGGAAGTGACAAACCGGAAGTTGGTATGCAGAAATATTGGAAACTGTGCTAAAACCTTATATACTAAGTTTCAGTAAGATCATAGTCCGGAATTAAAAGTTATTCAAGATTTAAACTTAGAGGTGTTCGGAGACCCCCCGCCATTTTGTCCAAATTTGAAATGAATCCAGATCTTCCATTTTCAAGTGGACCTGTATTATTTGCCAATGCTTCATCAAGATCCTATGCAGAAAGTACACCCGATCACCCACCCAGACACAGACGTACACCAAAATTTTAATTGGTTATTTAGACCCTATCTAGATGGTCCAAAACAAAAGAAAAAACAAAATTTGGGGTATGTAAGATTTTTTTTTTCACGATAGATTGCATTACTTCACACAATTTAAAATTGTGGTGAAGTAAGAAAATGCATTATTTCCTTACTTACTTGAGTTTAATTGCTCACGAAAATCCCCAATAATTTTTAATGTTTGCATGCATGTTGAGTCCTGTAAGGTCCTTCACTGACATTGGGCTTAAATTCTATTAATCTATAACCATATTTATCTACAAAATATATCACATAAAAGTAATTATTTGGAAGACATATTTGAACAAATTTAATCAATTATCAAGAAACAAAGTATTTTTCCTGAGTGAATTTAATACCAGTAGCTTCCAACTAATAAGATTACGGTTTGATTGAGTGTCGATTTTTGCAAAGAAAGCTTTTCTAAGAGGTATCCCCAGACTGACTTCAGCAAAATGTGTAACTTTTTAAAAACTCAAATTCCATATGAAATATAAAATTTGAATGAAACCCAACTTTTTGAGGGATTTGGCGTATTAAAAATACCAGAAACATATATCTAAAAATTTCATATTTCCTTTAATTATATTTTGGATACATTTTTTCATTTCTTTTCTGCTTCGATCCCAAAACTTCAACATCTTTTATATATATGGTGGTCATCTTCCATAATTTTCTTAATTAACGAAATATTTTTTGTTACAGCTTTCAAAAACAAACAACAATAAAGTAAAACGCTATAATTCATCAATCTAATATCAAAATATATTCGTGTATTGCATTTTGAAACAATTCTGTAATAATCCACTCGTCTGGAAAAAATCAGTAATTCAAATAACTTAGCTAACCATCATCAGTGTTATGCTTCTTCTATACATATTACATATACTTAATCGAATCAAATAATTTAATACATTATAAGTTCGTGTTACTGGTTGTGAAATATAAAAAAATGAATCTATTTGTCCTCATATTATGTAAATAAAATTTATAGTTTCAATTACATTAATCAAAAATTAAATTGAAAACAGATTTTGGAATATGATGAAATAAAAGAACATCCATCCATCAAATCTATTAATCAATTTGATTAATTTCTATAACAATAAAATTAAATTGTTTTATAACTTATAACTTAAATTTGTTTTACATAATAATAATTCGAAACTAAAGCAAATAAATAATTTTTAATTTATGTATGATGCTCTTATGTTTGGTATATTGTCATGCATTTACAAATGATAGATTAACTTGAAATCACAATATGATATCGTGCTGTGTTGTAAGAGATCGCACTTTCACATATATATGAACAGAACCGTGATCGAATATTTTCCCTGATGATGTCTGAACCGTTAAAAAATCGTGATAGTAATTAAAGTATTTGTAAAGAATATAGATACAAATTCAAAATAGGTTCTTTCCTACGACCTTATAATAAAACTTCAGAAATATATTTTTTGACCACTTTTTCAAATTTAAAATTCCGAAAATTCAAAACTATCTACAATTGATTAAATAAATAAATTTATAAAATTAATAACCAACTAAACCAATAATGTAACAATCAATAATGTAACAATAAACTTAGTTAATACTCGAGCTCGATCACTCCCACTATATAGTGAAAATAGAAAATATTTTATTATGGAATATTGACACATTCCTTGACGAAAAAATATAAAACTGAATGGTAACTTTCAAAATGGTGACCCCTGAACTCAACCGTTTAATGTGTTAATATTGAGAAATACAAACGCTTTTTTTCATACGGTACGTTACTGTTTTGGGACTACGTGTTATAGATTAGGTTATAAAACCAACATCAATATTATTGTTAAAATTAATACAATTTTGTCTTTATCACCGAACAAAACATTTTTATTCCAACACTTCACGGTTCCACACAACTAAATAGCTCAAGCACAATTTATGCATTTTGCAGATGTTTTTTTCTATTAAATAAAGAAAAAAAATTTAATTGAAATAAAAGATATATAATAATTACAACTTGAAAATGTTCCAAAATTGTTGTACATACATATATCGTAAGAATAAAACTAAATTATGCTGAACAAACTGAATACACAAAAAAAACTCTAAAATAATTTTGTAATTTATTAATTAAAAAGCAAAAATTATGCTGCTTTTTAAAAAATTAAACATTATTTATTGTGGACGCATTAAGTTTTTATGTATTATTGAATTTTATTTTTAAATTTTTTTGCAATCATAAAAAACGATGTTTTTGGATTTTTTAGTTTGAACATATTTATGAAAATGTCCTAGATTAATAAATATCGATTGGAAAAAATACATAAAAACATATGCATACGAATAAATGTTCAACATCATATATGTCGACATTTTTTGTTTTTGAATTGAAATGAGCTTTCAGAAAAAACAATAAGAGCTTTATTTAATCAGTTCTTTAGAGACTTGAAAATTACTTAATGAAAGGCAATGCGGGTTCCGAAAATAAAAAGGGACGGGAGATTTACTTTCTTTTGTCACTCATGTCTGGAACAAGTCGTGTTGCTCTCGATATTTGCAAAGCATTTGTCAAAGTTTGACATAACAATCTTATTTGCAAATTAAGATTCAATTATTTGCACCAACAACTTATTTCTTCGACTCAGAGCTTTAGTACCGAGCGAAATTTTTCGGGTCAATGTCGGGTCGTGTCGGAGCAAGTGTTTTGGCTCATCCATTTACGGTACAAATAAAAAAGTGTAGAACTATCGTCTTTCAACGTGATTATTTCAACAGAGTCTCTCATCTCTAGAATGCTTTATCTTCTTGGGTTTTCCCCGATAGCTTGAATCCTAAAAATTTTAAAGTTAATGTTAATAAATTCTTAAAGAAACTTAATTTATTTAACCAAAATCGTAATCCCTAGTTGGCGTGGTATCTTTGAATATTTAGAGGCGTTAAATTATAATTTATTATATTTAACACTAAACATGCCTAAAAAATTCCAATTTCTACCTTTTGCAAATCAAATTAATTAATTTATGTATATTTAGAGCTACGTGAATTTCGTTTGCTACAACTCCTACGGTTTCCACAACGTAAATTGTGAACAAATTATTCGGTGTTACATTTTGAATATCATAATGTTACAGAAATTCCAAAATTTCAATTTTTCTAAGATGTCTTCAGAGAAAGCTTTTCTGATTAATGGAATGTACAAAAACCATGCCAAGCTTCACTAAAAGAGTAAATTCGGTCACATCTTTTGTAACAACCGAATCTTAACTTACGTTGACATATCATTCGTTTATTGCGTTTTCATATTTTGTTTTTGAAGGAACCAAATTTGTGGGTATTGTGACAGGGAACATTCGGTTGATACAACAGAGGTAGTATTAACCGAATTTTTTGTTTATGGTCTTATGACATACCGGTTTTATCGAAAATCGGTTTTAATCCAAACACCGTTTTTATCGAATACCGGTTTGTATCGAATACTGGTTTAATCCAAATACCGGTTTTATCCAAATACTGGCTTCATCGAAAACTGTTTTTTCGAATACCGGTTTTTATGAGAGTATCAGTTTTTAACGAAAACCGTTTTTTACCGGATACCAGTTATTATCGAAATATCGAATTTTATCAACAAGCATCGGTATCTATCGAAAACCGGTATTTATCGACAATCGGTTGTTATCGAAATGCCGTTCTCATCGAAAGAGGATTTTTATCAAAAACCGTTTTTTATCGAATTTTTTTCTCCTTTATCTCCATTTAGAAAATTAACGACAAAGGGGTCTACGAGGTTGGACCATCTAACTCTGTTTGGGGAATCGATCTTAACTCCCCATATGTCTTGCCAAATTGTTTCGCTTCTAATAGAACCGTTTTATTCCAATTCTATCATTTCTCAGTATGTGTAGTATCCATCTCCATTTGCTCTTTCTTATATCGTACTCAACGTCTATCTACTCTGTTTGTCGTAGAAGTTCTTCATTGCTGATAGTATTAGGATAGATGCATTTGATCAATCGTCTTAAGCATTTGTTCACAAACACCTGGAGTTGGTTTGTAATCTTCTTTGTATGCTTCCATGTTTCATATTCATACAGCAGTACAAATTTATTCATGCATTGAACATTTGTAGTTCAACTTGTGTGAACAAATAAGTGATAAAGAAGTTTTAACTTCGATATTGTCATCGCCTCGGTGGCGTGATCGATAGCGTGTCTGCCTAATGATTCGAACAAGGCACTGAAGAGGAAGGCTCGAATTCGTCTGAAATACGTAAAATGAGAAGTGGAGTTTTTTTCTGAGAATTTTTCAAACGTACCTGTGAATTGAAAAAATTCCAGTTACTTACTTGAGTTTTATTGATCTAAAAAAATCTCCAATTCGTTATTTTGTTTTTTTTTTGACAGGACGAACGCATTCCAGATTTTATGCAGCATGTACTTCTGGCTTTGTTAGTACGCTGATTAATATCTTCTTCAGATCCACCTATTTTTGCTACAGTGCATCCAAGGTACACAAATTAATCGACATCCTCGACTATCGATTGTTAATGTGTTGTTTTTTTATGTTGATTTTGAGATCAACTTCTTGTGCAAGGGTTGATAGTTCTTCTATTTTCTGCTGCATCTCTGCGTGTCTATGTGTCATCAAGCAAATATCGTCTGCCTAGTCTAGATCATTGGGTCGTCTTGTTTTGTTCCATTGGATGCCATCGGGACTTGTATAGTCAAGCTCTCACATGATACTGTGTAGTACTATTAGGATTAGTAGCGGGGATAGTACACAGCCTTGTCTCACTCCTAGGTAGTTATAGTATTTATAACTTTACTATCCCTTGTATTGTAATCTGTTTTCAGTATCCTGATTCCTTTCCTTGATTAGATCAATTTCTTAATTTTTTGTTAATTGATGGAGATATTCTTTCAAGAATGATTGAAACAAGTTTGAACTTTTACGAAAACTATAAGTTAAATTTTACACCGAGGATAGCTCAAAGAAAGCTATTATGAAAACTGACAACACGGAGGTTATACAACAAACAAACTTTTACCTTGAATCTATCACAGCAAAAATACTTATTAACTAACATGCTAATTAACACAAATAAAATAATTTAACCAAAAGCAAATCAAAAACTATTATATAAATCAAATTAAATTAGCTTACGTTATTACATCAATGTTGTCTTCATCGTGACTCACTAGCCATGTTTGTTTTGTGACAGATCTTTGTTGTAACCATATACATAATTCTTTGAGTGGATGTCTTACACAACCATTAATATCAACACCAAAATTTCTTATTCCAAATAAACATATTGCCGATCTCTCCATTTTCAATAGAGAATTTCCACTAGTTGTTTTTACTTCCTAGCATTCGTCACACCATCCTTTAAGTGTTACAAATGCTCCACCATTTCTAAATTCTCGTAATATTTTATCAATAGTTTCTGATCTTTCATTATAATCTCTAAATGCTGGATTAAGTTCAATAATTCCTTGAGTGACATTATCATTTTCACGAAAACAAGATTTTTCTGAATGTCTAAATAGTTGTTTAAGTACATTTGGTCGAGTTAACCCTACTTGCTGACCATCAACAATGAATGGACGACATTCTTTATTATTGAAACCCGTTAAATTGAAACAATTAAATTTTTGTGCTAACTTTAAAAATCTTAACATGTTTACTTCAGTTGAAGCCATTTTTTTCCAACGATTTTAAACCAATCAATTTCTTTACAACATCACCACTTATTTATGAAAATAATTTAATAAAAAAAAAGAAAACAATCATAATTTTTTTTTGTAACAATATTATTTTTTTGCACAAAATTTTTGTTTTATTCATTTATTTGAAAATAAAATATATTATTGCAATAATTAGAACAAAATTTATTCTTTAACACCAAACATAAATATAATTGTTTGTTATAACATTTTTCCTACACAAAACATTGATTTTAAACATTTGATTTATAAAATTATACTAACTATGATTTAAATCATTTCACTTCAAAATTGTACTAATCGATTTGGTTATCAAAATTCTTATTTTTATATCATATTTTCTGCTTCTGTTTCCCTTTCCAACAATCACCAATTTCTCCAACGTATAAAAAAACATTAAATCAAACATGTTTATTGTTGAAATTGAGTGACGCAACTAAATCTCAACAGTAGCATACAAAAATGTTGCTACCTTCAATAAAATTAATGAAATTATAATTGAAAATGAAAATTATTATTTTAAGAACAAAATTGAAATAGTCCTGGCGTTACAAAACTAGGGGAAACTAGGATAATAATGGAGGCCACATTATTATCCGTTGTTTATCCTAGAAGAAAGGACTATGAAAATCGCCAATCGCAACTTGCTACAAAAATTGTTTTAACTATAAAATGTTCATCATTGAATGACAATATAAGAGGATTCACATTGAAAAGAAACAGAAACAGAAAATCTGATGTACAAAAAAAAATATGGCTATACATATATCAAAATTATTTAAATTATTTTTATACTTTTTAATTTATTTTATATTTATTTATTCAAAAATTTGAATATTATTATTATTCAAAAATTTGAATGCTATTTAATTAAAAAGATATTTGTTTAATTAATATACTTAAAATTATATTTACTATCTAATATAATAATTTTTATTTATTTAATTTCTTAATTGTAAAATCTTATAATCAATTTATGTGACTTAACACCTCTAAAGAAAAATATTTAATTATTTAAAATTGAAAAAAATAAAAGTATTTGTTTATTTATTAGGTGTAGAGTCCTATCTCAAAAATATTTATTTATTTAGATTTAAATCTTGATGTTTTTGATTAATTAGTAAAAAATTTTATTTAATTAATTTACCTAAAATTATTTATATTATTATTCTAAAAAGAAAATTATTTTACTTAATAAGATTTATTTATTTAATTTTCAAATTATTGTTTTATTTAATTATTTTAAACATAAAATATATTTATTTATTAGAAAAATTGGTTTAGGTAAATCTTCAAAAAAAAATTTTTATATTTGAAAATTTAACAAAGAAATTTTTGTTTAATTTATATATTCTTAAAATTATTACTTTCAAAAAAATATATTCTATTTAATAAATTTTATTTATATACATTTTCAAAAATTATTTATTTTATTTACGAAAAAATTGTTTATTTACTTAGTTTTCAAAATGATAAGAGATTTCCAAGTCAAGACTTGTTTGCTGACAAAAAAAACAACCAAAATATGAAAATATGTCAAATGTCATCTAATTCTATGCTTGAATTCTCACGCTCGCGAGCACTCCCCAAGAATGCATGTGAGAATCGACTAGATAAGCCCCTAACGACCAGATTCTACAGAACGGTTTCTCCCTAACTTAAACTAACAAAGGCAAACACAACTGTCACGATTAGACCTTAAGCCCATTTCTACTGAACCAGTTGTGATTCCTTACCCTAAAACTAAACTAAAAATAAATTACTAGAACTAATGACGATTTTGTGGAGAACGCTCCCGAGTGCCAGACTTCAAGTTGTCTTAAAGTCCATAAAAAATTGTCTATTGTAAGCTAAATGTAAAAATGGAATTAAGTTTGAATTTGTGTGAGGTGAAGCCTCTGATCCCGAGAAAAAAATAGATTGGTTCTCCTCTTCATTTCATTGAAGAAGCCTTTGTGCAGGGAATGGTACTACTGGTTTGTACCTAAATACAAACACAGCATTCCCTTATCACCAGAAAACTTCCTCTGAAACGAAGAGGAAAAACCAAGGAACTTCGATCGCGTGACCTATGGCCAGAGGCGATGTAGGAACATCATTATGTTAAGGGGATAAGCCCCATGGATCCTTTTTTAGAAGTACCATTAGAAAATATCTAATTATATCCTAAAAACATTTATTAAATTTAACTAACAAAAAGAACCATACAATTGGATGCCTTATTCCAATTGCATCATCAAAAATAATTCAAAACAAAAACCAATACTGGTTTTACACAAAATTTATAATCAAACCCAACACTGGTTTTATCAAAAATAAAAATTTTACCAAAAGTGGTTTTTCCCAACAATATTCATAATTTAAATATAACAAAATAACAAACCAAAACTGGTTTTATCACAATTAAATTGCGCCAGAATAACACACACAAAAAAAATTCATACCGTAATCTTACAGTGAATATAATAAAAAATCAAAAAATTACAAAATTTTACTAAGGGTCCTTTTTTGTTCGGCGCCACGTAAAAATTATTATTTTTAGAACAAAATTGAAATAGTCCTGGCGTTACATGATTATTGCTAAAACTTTCATTGTGGTATTAAGTAAGAATATAATTCTCCAGTGTTTTCATTCATTTAGATCACCTTTCTTTGGAATTTTTATGGTTAAACCCTCTTTCCATGTGGTTAGTATTTTACCGTTGTTCCATACATCAGCTAACTTTGGTACTAGAAATTCAGCTGTTATAGCTGCATATGCCTTGAATACTTCTGCTGGTATGCTGTCGGTACAAGCTGCTTTATTGTTTTTTAGTTTCTGTAAGACAATTTTAACTTCCCGCTCCGTAGATGAATGGATGTTGTAGTAGAAGGTCTGGTAGACCGTGAAGGCGGTCAATCTAAATACTACTCCATAACACAGAAAATTTTATTTTGGCAGATTATGTTTCTTTATTCAAAATTTCTTACACATATACATAATAGTTTCACAGTTCTCATAACTTATAACTTACTCTTGAGTTTTTATAACTTAAGTTTTTATAACTTAAAACACCATATCTCTCTAATTTGAATTGATTATTTGTTTTCAATTATTGTCTTTTTAATTTATTTAACATTAAGTTTAAATAACTAGTTACCTTTATTGTATTAATAAAAAACAAACATTTACCCTAACGATACAGCACACAAAAACTCAATTAATTCCTTTTTGTCAACCAAACTCAACCGTTCCAATCCAACTCACCAACCCCAAAATTGCAAAACTAGCTAACTGTTTTATCAAAAAAACTAAAGAAAGTCACGAGTCAAATAAAAAAAACTTGTCAGCGTAAATTTTATTAAATTAAAAACGAAGTTGATATGAGCTTCCAGTAGTCTCAGATGTCCTTTGGAGTGTTTTTAAATAGTTGTGTAAAAATCTTACACCAGTCGGTTAAAGGTTTATTGAATTCCGAGACTCTATGGTATATTACTATAGGTAAAGAGGATGGGAAATGGAAGAACACCTGATAAGGAATATCTTGCCCATTACAGGACAGGACGAAAGGAGGAAAGGCTGACTAAATTCATCCTGAGAATCTTAAAAAATCAAGAAGCGAAATGGGAGCTGAGCTCGAACCCAAACCCTGAGATAGACTCTCAGGCTCTATCGACTGAACTAGCCGGGCCAGACAAAAAAATTTACCAAAAGTAAAAAGAACATAAAGAGAAAAATAAAACAAAAATAATGACAAACAAAAAAATATAAGGAGCAAAAAAAATATACCCAAAACAAATTTAAGAACAGGACGAAAAATCAATGGGATAGGTGGCAGCAGAAAAATCGAGCTGAATCTTAATCACAAAATCGAAAATGAAAAAAACAAATTTAGCATTTTCCCTCCCACTGTTCCCTGGCAAGCCGAAGACACCAGCGGAACACCCTGTGTGGAGGATAAAGAAGTTGGCTTTGGGATAGAGAACTTCAGTCACAGTGGGGACAGTCAAAGCGGTATTCTCATATTTGTTTTGGATTTCTGTTGTGCTTTCGTGACTTAGGCGCACTTTGAACTGACGACGCTCTTTGATTTTTTCCCAGGTGTGAATGTCTGCTCTTCGTTTTGCTCCGACGTATTTTAAGAAGGAGAGAAACTTCTTACTAACTAGTATATGATCGGTTTGGTTCTTGGTTTTTCCATTCGATGAAGTCCAATTGTATTTGTGTGTGTTCCTGTATGGGAATTTACTGCCTCCTAATAACTGGTCTGTGACACAACAATCCATGAGTTTTTCTCCATTATTGTTCCAAGTTGATTCAAGCGCAAAGTTGTTCATAATTGATTCCATTCCAGTGTTATCGGTTCCAATTTTGGAGTTGAAGTCTCCTTGAACAATTTTGGTGTCGTTTCGGTGTGTACTAGATATTGTGGCTTGCATTTGTTTATAGAATTCCTCTTTTGTTGTATCATCTGCTTCTTCAGTAGGTGCATAACACTGTATGATTTTCGATTGAAATTGAGTAGTTGAAGTAGTGCTTTCTTAGCTTTAGGTGTTATTAATATCCCTACATCTATGTGTGTTGGACTTTCCAGAGAACATTGGATAATTGTACTTATATTTGTTATGTTATCACTCTTTTCCATTTTACATCACTAAGTCCTAATATATCGATCTTATATTCTTCCATTACCTTCTCAGTGTGTGCTAGTCTTGATGATTCTGTTAGAGCTTTGATGTTCCAGCTTCCTATTCGTGTCCGGGAACGATAGCCAATGGTCAATATTTGTAATTTTTCAGATTGTTTGTTTATTCTAGTATTGAAAATCAATTTGTTTAATATAAGGTGATTGGTCCATCGAATCCTACCCTGTTTTTAGGGCTGGTGGATAAGGTATACTGAGAGGCCGGGTGAGTTTTTATTCTACCTTCGACGTTATTCAATCCCATTTCATTTTTTTTCAATGTTGTTCCCTAGCGGTCACCCGTTTAAGTTTAAATTAAACAATCTTCATTGTTGCTTAACTTCATTGTAAGCTATGTTCTATCGAATACCAGTTTTTATCGAAAAACCGATTATTTGAACCGTAAAAGGAAGGGTCGCAACCGAAAAAAAGGATGAGCCGTGATTTCATTGGTGAATGGTTGAGAAATTTCAACGTGACGTAAAAATATGAATGGGTAATTATCGAGTATGGGTAATTAAAAAGCAACTGCCTTACTCTCACATTTGATAGGCTTCGTTTTAAAACGATAGTTCTGTTCGACCAAACTAAAATTTCATACTCTAACATTCGATAAGTCAAGAAAATGTTTACTATAATTTTGGTAAGTGTTGTCAACAGTAAAAAATAGAAAATTTACTACAACTTTGTATAAAATATGTCAAGTTTTAATTTAATTTTTTCACCTGTACAAAATAAAAAAATCATATTTTTTGTAATATACCATAACCAAGGGACGTAAAAACCTCCCAATCAAAAATTCTTCCTTCAAAACTCAACCCTTCATATGATAGGCCACTTGACCAGATGAAAAAAATCGTTTTTCATTTAAATCTTTGGAGATTTTAATACAGTTTTCGTTACATATATTAATTCCATTTTTCTAGCATTGTGAATTCTGTCATTCTTTTTAGCCGATTACTTTTGCAGTTAAGGGTGTCAAAGAACGGTGTAGTATGTCAAAAAACTTAAATTGTCATCGGCGTTAGTGATCATCTCCGCTGGTTAAAAATTGTCTTTCAAACTTTGCACATTTTTTTGTATCAATCAGATATTAGTAAAATCATGAGGCAAGGTTCCTTTGTTTTCTTCCTATATTGCAGCTAAAGGTTATTGTTGCTTAATACATTTTGTGTATTTCTATCCAAAGATTATACGACTTCTCCCACTGTCACCACCCTTAGAATGATTAAACTGTTTTTACTGGCTTTTTCAACCATTGCATAGTTTTTATTAAATCAAATTAAAACCAAAAGAGTAAACCATAACTCAATAATAAATCAAAACCAAAAAATATCGTAACAAAATTATAATCAAATAACCAAGAATTTTTCTAAAAGTCACCTTCAACCACACTGTCACAAAACAAAGTTTTGAAATTAAATTTTCCAAGTTCTAAACTATGTGTATTGTATTTTCTTACAATCGCTATCACGATAAACCAAAGTTGATTTTCAAAACTTTATTTCATTTTAACACTATCAATAAAAATAGAAAGAAAAAAAAACATTCTTACGTGATTTTATTTCAAAATTCTTGTAAAATTGAAAAAAAAAAAAATAAAAGTTTATATGATTAGCGTTCATTCAATTGATTTTATTTGTTAACAAAAACAATCCAGCCACCATCATCATAATATAGAAAATTTTAGGAAAAAAAATTAAAAGTAAATATATTTTTATAGTTTCAAAACCATTTTAAGAAACTACATATTGGAAATTTTTTTGTATATCCATCTTGTTGAGAATATCATTCGCTTTTCTTCAATTCACCAGTTTTCCATCGACGAAGCAAACATTTTGTTCATACTACGTACATATGTATATGTGTAGTTTTCATTTCAATAGAAAACAAACCGAAAAGAAAATTTGATAAAAATCAAATAAAAAAAAAAGAAATAAAAGATAAATAAAAACTTAGAAGAAAAGTAAAAATAAAAAAAAACAGTCGAAATACTTTGGGGAAATTGAATTCAATAAAGAAAATGGAAAAATGAATTGAACTAAAAGATTTTCTCGTTTTAGGTTTTATCAGCTATATGTAGGATTTTCTTTATTTTGAAATACATAAATTTTACAACGTATTTTAATAAATTAAATTAGAACTAAACATATGCTTGTAAATAAAATAAGAAAAGCAAAAAGACCAAAGAGCTTTCATTATAATGTATGGATATATCTTCAACTATCCATTTTAATAGTAATAAAAGCTAGATAGGCATATGTAAATATAATGAAGAGCTACAAAGTTATACGAAGAGAAAATATTATAGAATTTATGTTAGAAACAAAAAAATATTTTAAAAGAATAATTCACTGATATGGGCTGGTGTTCGGGCATCAATTATTGAAGAACGAAGTATGATGGATTATTGAAAACAATTTTTTGCACGAGTTTTATATAAAGTTCAATTCCGTTCCCTCATTTGCTGGAGCGAATTGCACTTTTTCTCTCTAGGGAATAAAAAAAAACAAACCATGACAACAATAATAGTTTTCATGGAAACAGACATATTAACGATAAATTCAAAAAAAAAAAATATATATATATATATATATATATATATATATATATATATATATATATATATATATATATATATATATATATATATATATATATATATATATATATATATATATATGTATATAAATATATATATATATATATATATATATATATATATATATATATATATATATATATATATATATATATATATATATATATATATATATATATATATATATATATATATATATATATTAGGGTGGCCCTTAGATTACACTAGAATTTTTTTTTTCATTGTACAGTTTGCGGCACCCTCCCATTTCGTGTGAATACTCATAAAAATATTATTTGCAAAATCTGATATATTTCGGTCAATTCTAAGAACCACTTAAAGTTGAGAAATTTTGTTCTGGACCCTAGAAAAAAAATTTATTTTTTTTTGTGCGACACCCTCTCATTTCGTGTAAATACCCATAAAAAAATTATGTGTAAAAATTGAAATCAATCGTTCAACTCTAAGGGGGGCCCCCGGCCACTTAAAGTTCAGAGGTTTGGTTGTGGCCATTACAAAGAAAAATTTAAATTTTTGTACGACACCCTCCCATTTGGTGTCAATACCCATAAAAATATTATGTGTAAAATTTGAAATCAATCGGTCAACTCTATGGGGTGCCCCCGGCCACTTGGAGTTGAGAGGTTTTGTTGTGGCCATTATGATGAAAAATTTAAATTTTTTGTACCACACCCTCCGATTTGGTGTCGATACCCATAAAAATTCTATGTGTAAAATTTGAAATCCACGGTCAACTCTAAGGGGTTCCCCCGGCCACTTAAAGTTGAAAGGTTTGGTTGTGGCTATTACAAAGAAAAATTTAAATTTTTGTACGACACCCTTCCATTTGGTGTCGATACCCATAAAAATATTATTTGTAAAATTTGAAATCAATCGGTCAACTCTAAGGGGTGCCTCTGGCACCTTAAAGTTGAGGGGTTTTGTTGTGACCATTATAAAGAAAAATTTAAATTTTTTATACGACACCCTCCAGTTTGATGTCAATACCCATAAAAATATTATGTTTAAAATTAGAAATCCTTCGGTCAACTCTAAGGGGTGCCCCCAGCCACTTAAAGTTGAGAGGTTTGGTTGTGGCTATTACAAAGAAAAATTTAAATTTTTTGTACGACACCCTTCCATTTGGTGTCGGTACCCATAAAAATATTATTTGTAAAATTTGAAATCAATCTGTCAACTCTAAGGGGTGCCCCCGGCCACTTAAAGTTGAGGGGTTTTGTTGTGGCCATTATAAAGAAAAATTTAAATTTTTTGTACGACACCCTTCCATTTCATGTCGATACCCGTAAAAATATTATGTGCAAAATTTTAAATCAATCGGTCAATTCTAAGACGTGCCGCCGGCCACTTAATGGCCAGAACAAAACCTTTCAAGTTTAAGTGGCCGGGGGCACGCCTTAGAGTTGAACGATTGATTTCAAATTTTGCAAATAACATTTTCAAGGGTCACACGCAATATGGGGGTGTCGTACAAAAAATTAAATTTTTCTTTGTAATGGCCAGAACAAAACCTTTCAAGCTTAAGTGGCTGGGGGCACGCCTTAGAGTTGAACGATTGATTTCAAATTTTACACATAATTTTTTATGGGTATTGACACGAAATGGGAGGGTGTCGCGCAAAAAATTAAAAATTTTTTTTTTAGGTCCAGAACAAAATTATTCAACTTTAAGTGGCCGGAGGCACGTCTTAGAATTGACCGATTGATTTCAAATTTGCAATTTTAAAGAAAAATTTAAATTTTTTGTACCACACCCTTCGATTTGGTGTCGATACCCATAAAAATTCTATGTGTAAGATTTGAAATCCATCGGTCAACTCTAAGGGGTTCCCCCGGCCACTTAAAGTTGAAAGGTTTGGTTGTGGCTATTACAAAGAAAAATTTAAATTATTTGTACGACACCCTTCCATTTGGTGTCGATACCCATAAAAATATTATTTGTAAAATTTGAAATCAATCGGTCAACTCTAAAGGGTGCCTCCGGCACCTTAAAGTTGAGGGGTTTTGTTGTGGCCATTATAAAGAAAAATTTAAATTTTTTGTACGACACCCTCCAATTTGATGTCGATACCCATAAAAATATTATGTTTAAAATTAGAAATCCATCGGTCAACTCTAAGGGGTGCCCCCAGCCACTTACAGTTGAGAGGTTTGGTTGTGGCCATTACAAAGAAAAATTTAAATTTTTTGTACGACACCCTTCCATTTGGTGTCGATACCCATAAAAATATTATTTGTAAAATTTGAAATCAATCGGTCAACTCTAAGGGGTGCCTCCGGCCACTTAAAGTTGAGGGGTTTTGTTGTGGCCATTATAAAGAAAAATTTAAATTTTTTGTACGACACCCTCCCATTTCATGTCAATACCCGTAAAAATATTATGTGCAAAATTTGAAATCAATCGGTCAATTCTAAAACGTGCCTCCGGCCACTTAAAGTTGAGAAATTTTGTTCTGGACCTTAAAAAAAATTTTTTTTATTTTTTGTGCGACACCTTCCCATTCCATGTCAATATGAGTATTGAAAAAATTATGTGTAAAATTTGAAATCAATCGTTCAACTCTAAGGCGTGCCCCCGGCCACTTAAACTTGAAAAGTTTTGTTCTGGCTATTACAAAGAAAAATTCAAATTTTTTGTACGGTACCCTCCCATTACGTGTGAATACCCGTAAAAATGTTATTTGCAAAATTTGAAATCAATCGGTCATTTTTAAGGCGTGCCCTCAGCCACTTAGAGTTGAGAGGTTTTGTTCTGGCCACTACAAAGAAAAATTTAAATTTTTTGTACGACACTCTCCCATTTCATGTCAATACCCGTAAAAATATTATTTGCAAAATTTGAAATCAATTGGTCAATTCTAAGACGTGCCTCCGGCCACTTAAAGTTGAATAATTTTGTTCTGGACCTTAAAAAAAAATTTTAATTTTTTGTGCGACACTCTTCCATTTCTTGTCAATACCCATAAAAAAATTATTTTTAAAATTTGAAATCAATCGTTCAACTCTAAGGGGTGCCCCAGCCCCTTAAACTTGAAAGGTTTTGTTCTGGCCATTACAAAGAAAAATTTAAATTTTTTTTCACGACACTCTCCCATTTCATGTCAATACCCGTAAAAATATTATTTGCCAAATTTGAAATCAATCGGTCAATTCTAAGACGTGCCTCCGGCCACTTAAAGTTGAGAAATTTTGTTCTGGACCTTGAAAAAAATTTTTTAATTTTTTGCGTGACACCCTCCCATTTCGTGTCAATGCCCATAAAAAAATTATGTGTAAAATTTGAAATCAATCGTTCAACTCTAAGGCGTGCCCCCGGCCACTTAAGCGTACAAAAAATTCAAATTTTTCTTTGTAATGGCCACAACCAAACCTCTCAACTTTAAGTGGCCGGAGGCACCCCTTACAGTTGACCGATGGATTTCAAATTTTAAACATAATATTTTTATGGGTATCGACATCAAATTGGAGGGTGTGGTACAAAAAATCTAAATTTTTCTTTATAATGGCCACAACAAAACCTCTCAACTCCAAGTGGCCACGGGGCACCCCTTAGAGTTGACCGATTGATTTCAATTTACGCATAATATTTTTATGGGTATCGACACCAAATGGGAGGTTGCTGTACAAAAAATTTAAATTTTTCTTGATAATGGCCACAACCAAACCTCTTAACTTTAAGTGGCCGGGGGCCCCCCTTAGAGTTGAACGATTGATTTCAATTTTTTACACATAATTTTTTCATGGTATTGACACGAAATGAGAGGGTGTCGCACAAAAAAAAAAAATTTTTTTTTAGGGTCCAGAACAAA